>VXAU01002206.1:87315-199817 GCA_013399695.1 Formicarius rufipectus | reverse complement strand
TTTTTTTTTTTTTTTTTTTTGTGTGTTATGCTGTAGGTCTCTCAAATGGGTTTGGAGATGAAAGTAAAGAGAGAGCATTAGATGATACTCCAGGAAGAAAAGTTGAACCTCGTCGCCGCTGTGCATCAGAATCTAGTATTTCATCTAGTAACAGTCTCTTGTGTAACCCAAGGTAAAACTGTAAATCTGAAATACAAATCTGAGACTGAATATATCAGTTTTATATATTGCTTCTGACCCACATTGAAGTGCATGGGAGTGCATTGCATAAATATTGGAAGAAAGAATACATTTCAGGTTTTTTGAGTTGTGTTGTCATATCAGACACCTTTCAGCATTGCTGGTATTCTTTTGTTGAATTCAGGTTATTGCAGATCCAGACTATGCTTCTCGTGCTCAGTATAGATACATAAACATTTTGTGCTATCTTGCTTTAATTACCTTTCTAATCCTGAACACTAAAAATGAGTGTGTTTATTTTGGTGAGGGGAGGAGATAAGCAATTTACAAAGCAGAGTCTTGCACACAGAAAAGGTAAATTCAGTAGCTTTNGTACCTGTATGCCAGCTACTGACTTTTTCTCTCTGAAGTCTGTTGTTAAAAGACAGGACTCTCAGAATGGTCACCTTTGCCACCGTTCATAAATATCTCTCCATCACCAATGGTGTATTTTCCAAAGGAACAAAGGCTAATCTCTGGGTAAAAGGTAGCTGTCTCCAGTGCTGGGCTGTGAGGATGGAGCATACAGGAGAGTATAGGGTGAATTAGTTAGAGGAAAAAAAGGTTTTAGTTATTTGTTAAAGGAATACTATTAATGCAGTTGTGTCAAAGAGGCTTTCAGAAGAGAGACAAAGACAATTTAATACTGCATCTCTTTTAAATGTGATATTCTAGAGCAAATTATCAGTATAATTGCTTCTATGATTTCTTAATGAAAATTTAAGTATGCAGAGAACAAATTTTATATTTTTGCGAATGGACATCTTACAACTGAAAAGACTTGAATTTGTAGTGAAAAATGAGAGAACAGTTGTGAAAGATAGAGCAGGTTCTGTCATTTGTGCACATCTCAACCTGTACAGCAGTTGAGGTGCAGTTGTATACCATTTGTCTTTTGCTGATAACCAGGAAATTCTGTGCATGAAAATAATTGGGGGGTTGGCTTTTACATTGTTATTTGTACTTGTTATATAATATTTTTTTTAGGACTTTCTGCTCTGATTTTACTCTGTACTGATGAAATTTAAATTCTTTTTCAAAGTTTTGATTTTTAGTGAAAGATGTTAATTATCAAGTAATGGTTTTTATATTAATGCTTTTGTAGTTTCAGCCTGCCTAAGTGTGGCAAAGGTAAACCTGCCCTGATACGGAGACACACACTGGAAGACCGAAGTGAATTGATATCATGCATTGAAAATGGAAACTATGCCAAAGCAGCAAGAATTGCAGCTGGTAACTATAAGTACTTGTATTCATAATAGTACTGTATAACTAAAATTTTGTCCATTTATTTGACAATCTAGCATTCTTAGTTTTGCTATTTAAATACATTAGGCATTCTGAAAGTGTTGTTGATATCATTGCAGAAACTTCTGGTTTCTGCTTTTGACTCTTTAAAGATACTTAAAAGAATAGTACCTGATTCTGATTTTGAGAAATTGTCTCTAATAGCTTGAAGAAACAAAAGAGGTTTTGAAAGAAAAAGAAAAGATGAGGCTTCTTTTACAGATGTTATAAAAGAAAATTAGTAATCATACGTGCTAGACTACTAACCCGCTATTACCACATGTAATTAATTCTGACTAGGAAAAATTTGGAGATTCTTACCATGTGAAATTACAGAAAGGAAAAATTCTTGCCTGAGAAATCTTTGTCTGGCTGCATGCATCCTGTCAGATTGTGTATGACCTTCTGCTCAGCATTAAAATACCATATTTTTTTGCAGTTGAAAATTACATAGTTTCTTGTTAGTTGCCCTGAAGAAGAGGATTTTGTACTTTTTTTATGTACCAGATACAACTCTATGTCTGTATTTTTCAAAATAGTCTGTGAGTGAAGGGTGCATTAATCTCAACTCTCTTGACTTTTTCTAACTGGCTTGTGAATACTTTACGAACTGTTACTAATAGAGCACAGAAACAGCTACTTGTTGTGGAAAATGGTTGAACTAATTCTTTTTCAAGTGATCATTTTAAACACTTTTGCTCTTAAAAAGTCTTAAAATACTTGTATCCCACACTTCTTGTTTGTAATGTTGAGGTAAAACATATATCTGCATGCCACCTTTCATTATAAATAAGCAATGTCCATTTTAAATGGGAGCAGATTGAGAAGAATTGAGTAATAACTTATATTTTGACTTCTATGAAGTATTACCTTACTGCTAAGAGAAGGTGCAGCTGCAACCACTGAACTGTATTTTGGTACTATGTTTCCCCATACAGGAAGTGCCACCTTGTCTTTACAGCATATGAGCTTTGATAACCTTCTTCCCTTTGATCACCACCTTCAGTTCCATCTTGAGGGTGTAACTCACTATCTTCTGCCGGTCTCTTGACTGCATCCCTCTGTGTCTAGGGAGCTAGTTGTGGTTTTGGTCAGCTGAAAGGCTTAAACCTGTTTCAGGCTTCAATCCTGTGGTGAGCAACAGAGAAGAAAATAGAGGAGTCTGTTAGAAGTGTGCAGTAACAAATTCAAGTGTCCGTTATGCTGCTTCATGAAAGAAATAAACCACTGGGGCAGCTGCTTCCTGCAACCCTCTTAGTCTTTTTGAACTTTGCTGCAGGAAAGGGCAGGGCAGAGAGACCAAGAGGGCTTGTTTAAAATAAATAGAAATTAAAATGTGGGTTAGAGCTTAGGCATAGGAATAGACAGGTGTACCAGACAAGCATTTCTAAGTTATCAGGTGCTTATCTTTCTGTGGATATCCAGCACTTCAGAAATAGACTCTTGAAATTGCATCTTCCAAATCATCACCTCTGACAGGATCTTAGTTTTAAAAGGAACTGGTTATTTGGAGTACTGTAACTTTATGTTTTCTTTGAGCTTTTTCAAAGAGAAAAGTTTATTAGAATTTGGCAAACTCTTCCTAAGAACTAAAATGTTTTAAGATAATGCTGTTTCTAGAAGTGTCTAAACCATTGTTCTTTATCTGTAGGCTTTGATTAAATTATACTAGTGTTATGTAAAAAACTGTTAGAAATACTGCCTGCTTTTTATTGATATGTGTGTGAAAGGTAGTATTGGTATTTGGATTCTAATGATCATGAGCTATTTTGAAGAAACTAAGAACTGCAGAAGGTTTGTCTGAAGTTTTATTCTGGAACATTTTAATTTTATATTTATTTGTTCTTAGAAGTTGGGCATAGCAGTATGTGGATTTCAACTGATGCTGCAACATCTGTTCTTGAGCCTCTGAAAGTAGTATGGGCCAAATGCAGTGGATATCCCTCTTACCCAGCTCTGGTAAGTACACAGCTTTCCGTAAGTACCCTAGTAGTGATACTGTTTCTGGTCTGAAAACACAATGTATGAACTTAATGTACTTGACCGTTTTCTGTTCAGATTGAGTAAAGGTGGCTTATTCTGCCTGCTTTACTATGCATGGAGTTTGTAAAGTTATTACAGTATCAGATTTCAAATCAAAAATCTCTGTACCCCTGCCTGTCCTTGGAGATGTGCAATACTTGTGTGTCATGATTTAACCCCAGCTGGCAGCTCAGCTCCTGCAGCCACTACTCACTACCCTGGTACAAAGGGGAAGAGAGTTGGAAACGTGAGAAAGTTCATGGATTTGAGATAAAGACAGTTTAATAGGTAAAACAAAAGCCAAACACAGAAGCAAAGCAAAACAAGGAGTGCATTTACCACGTCCCATGGGCAGGCAGTAGTTCAGCCATCCCTAGGAAAGCAGGGCTCCATCACATGTGAGGGTTAATTGAGAAGACAAATGCCATCATTCCACATGTCCCCTTTTTTTCTCCTTCTTCCCCCATCTTTATATACTGAGCATGATGCATGCTGTATGGTATGGAATATCCTTTAGGTCAGTTGGTCTCAGCTGTCCTGGCTGTGTCCTTTCTCAATTCCTTTTTTCACCTTCAGCCTCCTCACAGGTGGAGTGGTGTGAGAAACAGAAAAAGCCTTGGCTCTGTAATCACTGCTCAGCGATAACAAAAACATCTCTGTGTTATCAACTCTGTGTTCAGCACAAATCCAGAAGATAGCCTCATGCTACCCATTGTGAAGAAAATTACCTCTATCCCAGCTTAAACCAACCAGTACAGCTATCTCAGTAGTCTTTTTTCTGCATTAAATATTATTTAAAGGAAAAATTGAATAAGCATTTGACAGACATCTTGTTAGTGCTAGAGTTATATTTTCTTCTGCAAAATGAGGATAAAAATACTTGTGATTCTACAGTTCAGTAAAGAAACAAAACACTTGTAGAGTTTGAAGACAGTTGTGAATGATGTACTGGAAACTTAAAGCTGTTGGCTCAAGTTATTACAGGAGAAATAGACATAGTTCTACTTACATCAAAGCTAGTAGAGAAAATGTTTTGATTAAGTGTTTGGCTTCAGGCAGTTGGGGCTATAGAAACAGTTTATACACTGTGACTTGATTTATATACTCAACTGGACAATCATGACTGTTCTAATATACGTGTGCTTGAGAATATCAGGAAGTGTAATCATACAGTCAGGTTAAAACCTCTGGAAATGACATTCAGAGCACTTGAGTTGAAGTGCCCTCAGCAGGTGACTCAAACACTCCTGGGTCAGGTGCTGAAAATTTGATTATTTTATTGGCTCCTGAATGGTGTTAGCACTGGATTGAAGCTGATGTAGACCAAAAGGCTCCTTTTCTGCCTGCTCCTTTATGTCAACACTGGTGTTTCTGATAGTGGGATGAGTTCACTGAGGAAGTAAACCTCAGTCAAGACAAGAAAGTTCTTCTAACTTCTATAAGCTCCCCACGATGTTCTTTTAATTCCTATAATCAGTTTACTGTGGGTTGATTGGTGCCATTGTGGATGCTAAAAAACCAGTAGGAGTTTGTAGAGTAGGAGATGGGTGGAGCAGGCTTGGAGCATCCTTCTTTGGTGAAAGCTGAGCACTTCATAATGCTATGATCTGCTTACTAAGGTTTTCCATCAGCATGATCAGTTTAATGTTAGCAGCATATTCTCCCATCCCTCAATCTTTATTTAGAATGAATTTGTGACTATAACTGCCTGTTTTGCTGAAGAATTGAGTCATTAAATTGGATATGCAATGTGATACTTAATCTTTTGTTTCTTGTTTGTTTGGGGTTTTTTTATTTTATTTTTTTTGCTTCAGAATTTGAGTATGGAACTTTTCATTTTGCAGAAATATTTATGCCTTAACACAGGTTGTTTCTTTAAGGTATGTGAAATTCAAACCGCAAAATTACTGGTCAGTTATGACTTTAAGAAATCCTGGTTCTCATTTTGAAACCTGATTTTCAGTCTCAAAGTTGTACAAAGTGAAATTCAGATGGGACTTTAAAAAAGAACTGATATGAGTAAAAAATTCTTTTTCCAGTGTTTTCAGTTACATCTGGCACTGTGCCTCCACTATAACTGTTCAGCTTATGTCAAAAAGTTGTGTGTAACATAGTTTATATGCAGTGGCTGTTTAATTTATGATTCGTTCTCCTTAACTTTATTTGTAATGCCTTCTTAAAATAGATTATGTAGTTTTAAATATTATGAACTGTCCTTTCTTCTGTTTTATAGATTATTGACCCTAAGATGCCCCGTGTTGCTGGCCATCACAACGGTGTTACTATACCAGTGCCACCTCTGGATGTACTGAAAATTGGAGAACAAATGCAGACCAAATCAGATGAGAAACTATTCTTAGTACTATTTTTTGACAATAAAAGAAGTTGGTATGTTATTGAAATATATTGTTTAATAAAGTGACTTAAAATTAAGAATCTGTATCTTTAATCTAGAAGAAAATTGAAACATCTTTCTATGGAAGTAATTCCTGTGGAAGTATAAACGAATGTTAAAATTTCATATTTGAGTCTATTTTGGGATCAAGCTATATCATCACTGAAAGATATCTTTTTATGGTCAGTTTGGAAGAAAATAATATAAGTCATTAAATAGTTTTAAGATTTTATTTACAAACTGGTTTAATTTACTGACCTCATAAAATTGCTTTTTTGCTAAACAGATATTTTTAAATGTAATAGTCTAACATATATTGATATCTTCCTTCATCATTGCTTTTCAAATTACAACATCTTCCCCCCAATCTGCTCAAGTGCATTTTCTTTGAATTTGTAACCTCTGTTTAGTTAAATGCTTTATTAAGTCTTTCATTTGAAATTCTTTCTAAATTTTTTCAGGAAACCTCTTTTCCCATTTATTTTGGTATCAGCAGTTTTAGTGTTCGTTTTTTTGGGTTTTTTTTTAATTTTTCTTTTTGGAGGCAGGGCCCAGGAAGGCATCTAGGTTTTTTGGTGTGTTTTTCTTCGTTAGGGTTATTTGTTTTTGGGGTTTTTTGGGTTTGTTTAGGTTTGTTTGGTGGGGTTTTTTTCCTAGTCATGAAGCTTCTCATCTGCCTCTCATCAAACTATATATTTCTTTTCTGTGCCTTTTGTAATCCCTTTCCAGGTTACCGTGCATGTCAAGCTAGCTGTAAATCTTTTCATACCTCATTTTTTCACTTGAATTTACTTACTTTCAGCTATCAATTTCCCCTTTAACTGATTAAATGTGATGTCTAGTGATGCTGCCATTCTCCTGACTCTCTCTGTTATAGTGCACTGTCACCTAAATAATTAAAATTTGTAGCTGATGTTTGCTCTTCCATCCCCTTAGATCCTTTGGCATAACCTCTGTTCTTCAGTTATTTCCTAATTGTTACTTCTTCATGATCATTATTGTTCAGTTGCAGAGGATTCTGTGAGATTCTGCAGTCTTCTGCCTTTGTTTATAGAGAACATCTGTATTTCAATATACTCAGCATCCTGTTTCTCTTTTTTTCTCCCTTGCTGCTATCACAAGTGTAATGCATGTTCTTCCTAACCACTTTCTTAATAATTGCTGTGATTACTTCTTGATCTGGGGAGTTCTCTGCAGCTTAAACCTTTCTGATTCATTGCCATATGCAGGTGGTCCTAAATTTTGCAGATATTGTGCAAAGTTGTCTCATTAGAGATAACTGCACAGATGGACAGGAAAAGGCTTAATACTTTTTCCAGCTCCTTTCCTCTCGTCCCCTCCACCTTCACCCCACTAACATTTTTGGTAATGGTTCTTTTATGCTGAGTATTTTGGCACTCCTAACTCTACCCCTGTTGTGTCTCTTTTAGTCCTGAACCCTTCTCTGTGGTTTTCATTTGTTTGCAGGGTGTATGTATGTCACCTTCAGTCTGTGATAGTAGTGTCTGTAACCTATGGATTTTCAAATAGTCATATTTGTTCTTCTTCACCACATGTATCTGGAGGACTTAGTGAGCTTTCTGTTAAAAATACCTTCTTAAAACTTCCTCTCGTGTATTAAAACTGATAATGGTTAGACTGCCATTTTTCATGCTGTTATCATACTGTTCTGTCTGTGTCCTTGCACTGACTCTTAATATTTTGCTTCAGTGTCTGTGATCAGTACAATAGGGCTGTAGTTTAGAGTGCTTTAAGGGAAAAAAAAGTATTTCCATAGACAATTTCATGCATTTAAAAGAATATTTTCAAATAAAACATTTTTTATCAAATTATGACTAATTTCCAGTTGGTTCAGTTCCTAATGGTTTCCCAAACCAACATTTTTAGACAGGAGGATTTCTGCTATTTGTAGGTTTGGGATTGCAGTAACATACTTTAATAGATATTCAGTAATTTACCTAATTTTTGTTTTCCTTAATGTCTGTAATTTAAGAAAACAGGATTACAATAGTTTATGGAAATAAAGTAAATGGAATTTATACTTTTAAAGTAGATACTTAGAATACTTTTCCCTTAACTAGATGAAGAGGGTACTTATCGCGTATCCCTTATCACTCCTTTATGCCAAGAATTTGAAGATATTTATGGAACTTGGAACAGAAAAGTACCCTGAATAAGGAGTTAGTGGGATTTTATACTGCAGGGTAAAAGTGTGCTAAGCAGAAATTCCTTGCCCGTTTGGTTTTTCCCATAAAGACCAAGCTGAGTTGTCTTAATTGTAAGGCAAAAATTCATAATCTGAAAATTCCTTGTAATAATGGAAATGGAAGAATGAGGAGAAGCAATAATGTGTCAGGTGAATCTTGAGCTATGTCCATTGTTAGCTGCTGCTGCCTATTCTTAAGCTGTGACAGCATTTTAGGCTAATTTTTTCTCTTGATACTTAATCGTTAAATACATATCATTGAATTGGAATATGTTCTCTGTTTTGTGGAAGAGATTTTCTTAATATTTCATGTTCTTAAATATCTAAGGCAAGTAAGTGCTATCTTAAAAGGTATTTCATCCTTTTATTTAAGATGGTAAAGCTGATCTGCTGTATGAGCAACACAGAATAGTAGCTCTGACATTTCTGGACAAACTTCTAGGTTCTATTCTATATTTAACAGATTTATTTTACCCTTTTTTACAGGCAGTGGCTTCCCAAATCCAAAATGGTTCCCCTTGGGATAGATGAGACCATAGACAAGTTAAAAATGATGGAAGGCCGTAACTCAAGCATACGAAAAGCAGTAAGAATTGCTTTTGATCGTGCTATGAATCACCTGAGTCGAGTCCATGGAGAACCAGTCAGTGACTTCAGTGATATTGACTGAGTTTCTAGCAAGGCATGAAAAATACCACACAGACTTGAACTCTACTAATGAACCTCTTTGTCTAAAAGAATGTATTGAAGATACAACCCCTTAATTGTTGATTCAGTGGCTGAGTTCTGCAAACTTGAAATAGTTGAGCAATTCTTCGAAATCACCATTGCCATATTGATTATTTTATTGTGTTGTAGATCGGAGGATTTTCCACTAAACCTGTTAAAATGTCTTGTTCATAGTGTTCATAATTGTACATAAATGTATATTCAACACTTAACTTATTCTGATTTTAGAAGTAGCTCTTTAATTTCTTTTTATAATTTTGCTGGGGAGGGAGTTGGTTTTTGTTTCCATGCTTTTTACTTTTTTTTTTCTTTCTTTCTGAGATTAAGCTACCTAAGCACCATCTTCCAGCGTAAGGTGTTTAGTGGATCTTAAGGCCTAATATCAAAATGACATCAAATATATGTTTGCCTGAATCATATACAGTATGGTGCTGCTTGTATAATTTCTTCCTTGGTCTGTAGCTTCTGAAAAAGACTTCTGAATGTTTGTGTAAATTGTTGCTCTTTGCACAAAGTACCACATATTTAAGATTGATGTAAATTTACAATTACAAATATGTATTTTAAGAAAGGAAGTTGCATTATTTTGGAGGGTACTTTGTGAGAAAGACATCAATAAAAATTATACTATGTACATCACTTGCAAATCACCAAAAACACTCCATTGTTGCCCAAAATAACTTGATTCTTTTTGTTTTAAACAAACATGGCTTAAAGCCTTCAAGCACATTATTTCTTTCGAAACCATATTCCATTTATCTCCCATTGATTTAATTTTGTTAAGTGTGCCTCCCCATGTTTATTTATTGTAGAAAATGTATTAATTTGCTTTATAATGAAAAATAAAATTGACAAATATATTGATATGCATTTTTATACAGGCACATGAGAAGACATGCTTTGGGAAAAAAATGTATTGGAAATTGTATAAAATAACTTGATGGTTTGTGTGTAATTTGGTTTTTTGGTAACTTGTAATCTTCTGTTTCCAATGAGGGGATTTATGTAACTTTTAATTTAGAACACTTTGGTAGCAATAGAAACTTTGGATACATTTTTGTATGGTACATGTGATGTATATAGAATTAGTACTTTATTTTTATTTTTAAGAAGTAAAGCATTATGTTTGGGCAGGGGGAAGAAGGAGGGTGGGTTTCCAGAACTGCATTTTTATATTAAAAAGAAAAAAAATAAAGTCAAGATATTGATTGTTGTAGCTACTTTATTCCTACCTTCACTGAGATACTGAATTTGTAACAATGAAAATGGCAAGGTATGTTTGCAATGTGATTTATAATAGCTCCATTATTTATAAATGCACTGTGTTTGAACTCTTTTGCAGTGATATCATAAATACTGTACCAAGTTATATAATATGAAACACCAAATAATGCATATGAATGCACGAAGTATTTATGCCCAGCTTTTTTATAAAGGATTAGCAAATACAGCAAAACCAATACTTTTTAAATATTTTTTTTTTTAAAACTTCATTGAATAGCATACTTCATTGTTAAACCTGCTTGAATCTTTATTTTAAAGGGACAATTACTTTTTAAATAGTTTTTAATGTTTTTATTCTCTTATTGTTTGTAATACCCCCGTAGAAGCTTGAAATAAAATTTCTTTCTCAACTGTAAATTTTGTCCTGAATTTAGCCCCCGAGATTTTGCTGTAGTGCCCATTTCCTTACCTCATGACTGAGCTGTCATGGAGGCACTAGGTCAAGAAGCTGATTTCTCTTGTGGCAGTATCGTCCTTCCTGAGCCCTTTGATGGTAGGTATTCTGGTGAGCTGGGACCAGTTGCCTATGATGGACTCTAGTAATTAGAGATGAGTTGGATAGATTTCATACATAATCAAGCATCTAATTTTCTCAGTCTTGACAGTAAACATAACTTTAGGGAGAGATGGCAGGTATTGTAGAAGGACCATCACTGAGGGACCATCATTGAGATGAGCTGCTCTGGTAGCCATAACAGCTACATCAGGTAACAAAATACAATGAAAGGTTGGTTGTTTACCTTAAATGGAACTTTTGTGTAATGACTTCAAGGATCTGCCATACAAGCGTGATCTTGTTTGAAGGTACTGGAGCTTAATTTGGGCAATATTGAGACAGTGGAATCATTTGGCATCTATTAGGACTGCCTGTTAAGGGTCTTCAAACAAAATACCCTGCATCAGGTTTTATTTCAGGCCAGTTCCACAAAATATACTCAAATTTAGTGTGTGTGTGTAAAACTGGGTAATGATTCACAGGCTTATTTTGGCACACAGAGAAATGGGTTCTTTTCTGTCTTAGACCTTGCAAAGCTGGAATTGCATTACAGTAGAATTTGGAAGATGATCATTTGGTATTTGTATGATAAGAGCTTTGATATCTGTAAAATATGAAGTGCCAACACAAAAGAATTATGGATACAATTGCAAAATGATTCGTTTGAAGGCTTTGTACCTTCTCAATTGCTTCTGACACTAGCAACATTGGAGGGGGGGAAAAACTCCTATTCTGCAAACGTCATAATTTAATTGCTTTGAAAATTTTTTTAATCACATCTTCAGTGAGAGCTTTAGTTTGAATTTTGCCTGTACTTCCAAGTTTTCATTTTATGACTCTTCTCTGCAGAGACAGTTCTTGGAGAAAGAAAATGTGCTGCCTTCATCTTACACGTATCTGTATGCACTTGAGAGAATTTTCACCTGGAAAACTACTGATTAATAGAAGCCTGTTAAGCATCCTAACAATCCACACTGCATCTTCTTTTGATTAAACTGGCATTAAAGGCTGTTTGGTTTTTGTTAGTTGTTTTTTTTTAAACTTTTGTGTACGTGATGGAAGCTGTCCCAGGAATTCTTCCCAGACACTGAGAGGAAGCTGCAGCAGTTGCTGTCGCTGTTCCAGTAGCCTCTGAGGATGCCAAGTATTATCCAGTGGCTCCTGAGATTGGGTTAAAATAATCTAAAAATAGTCTAAAATAATTTCTCAGGTCTGTCTGTCTTCAGTGTTACTTGTTTGCTTTTTAAGGGATTTCATACCTATTTGGGCAAGGAAGTCTGAGCTCAAGAGTTGATTTATTTCCAAATTCTAGGGCCTAATCGGATATAGTATGTGCGTATCAGAATGTGCTCACTGCATTTTAGACCTGGTTCTTCTCTGAAACTATTAATAACTGTAACAGGGTGGAACAGAGTATTCTAGTCGAGAGAAAAAAAAACAAAAACATTATCAGTTTCTTGTGGAACACTGCAGTAGAAAATACAGGGTGTAAGTTTGCACATTCACTGCTCTGTTCTGGTATGATCATTTCCTATTAACAGAACTGTGAGCATCAGCAGTTGAAACTGTAAATGTCTTGTATCAAAGTTTGAGAAAATATAAGTATTTAGGGGGAAAATGTGGATAGAGAATAATGTTTTTTCAAAAAGAAAAATGTTACCAAACTGATTTTTCGGGGGGTGGGGGGGGGGGAATGTTTGTTGTGATTTTTTACCTTTTACACTAGAGGGAGCAATGCACACAGACCATCAACGCTCACAGCATAAATATTCAGTTTTTCCTTTTCAAAATGCTGTTATTAAAACTCGTTGCTTGTAAACAGTCTTTTTTGCTTGTAGTATTTCTAGTCCATCAAAAGTAGATTTCTGAGTTCTTGCTGCAAGTGGGCTGGTTTGGGTACACTTATTTTTCACTGTAGAGCAAGTACAAATGACAGCTCTGGATTTTCTGGTTGTCATTATGTCTAATTGCAGGTGACAGATGAGTAAATTTTTACACTTCTCTTCATGTTTTCACGGGTGCACTGATATGGGTGCACTCTTTAGGGTTTGAAACGACTTGGAGCTGCTTGCTACTGGTAGCACAGTGCAAGTGAACAGCAATTAACACTCAAGTTTGGAGGTGAAGGTTCAAGATTACACAATTGCTCAGCAGCCTGAGCAAGGGATGGTTGTCTTCAGAACGTGTGCAAGGGAATTAAATAAATTAATCTCAGACTTGTGATCATTTGCGTAAAGGTGGTTTTCTGTGTAAGAAAAGCACTTTTTCACCCCCATGTATCTGTAATACAAACACAGAAGTGAATTGTAAATGGAGGAAGCATTTACTGCCCACATCCTGTTTAGCATCTTTTGATTAGCTTGTTTAGTTTTTGTAAAACATACAGTTGTTACACTTAGCTATTTTATCACTTCTTCCTTGAAAGATTTATTTCCTCTAAAACTTCTAATGTGGAAAAGGTATAAAGGACTTTGGGGCTTTCTAAAGAACTATAGAAGTGCTAAAGGAATATTGTAATTTAAAAAGGGGTATTTAGAGAATTGTCTACCACTCTTGCTGAAGACAGAGCCAGTGCAAGGGCATGGTGAGAGAAGCAATAGTGACAGGATTTTAGGTGGAAAAGTAGTAACTCAGAGATGGGCAGACTAAAGTTCTATATTAAAAGTGTCTTTTTTGTTGTTTTTTTTTTTCTTTTGGTGGAAATAGTTGTCTGTAAAAAATGAAAAATGCAAGATAAACAGAAGGAAAGTAAAACTACAACCAGGTTGTACGTGAATGTAACTAGCAATATGAATTTTATACCTTTTCTGTAACATCCATGTTTATGATGATACGGAGTTGTCCTTAATTTATGTATGTTCGAGGAAAATTTAACTGCACTTCTGCCAGATGATGATTATGGGGAGAATGTACAAAATATTCTGGTAAGATACTGATGAAGAATAAAGGCCAGTTTTTCAGATCGACTTCATAAAATATTTTGAACCAAGCTAATCTAATTTTTTCCCACAGATGTTTATTTTCTCTTAAAATGTCTAACCCAGTATTTGTCAACGAGTTTTCCAGCTGAGAAAAGTAAAAAAGGGGCTTGGTTGTATTGTTGATTATGTGAGTCCTGACTTTAAAATGGAAAATGTTACTCTGAAAGGGGATTTCATCAGTGTAGGAAAAAAAAAGCTTTTGTAATGTCTGACTGGAAGAAGAAATGTACATATATATTTTGTCTTGTATTCTAGAAATTCATAAATTGGTACTTTTTTAATTTTTACTGTTGTTCCCTTTTTAATCAAAGATCTTTAACTTACTTTATTCTATAAGATTTTTTTAAATTTCTGCATTTATGTTGAATATCATTAGTTATTTGTTTTAATACTTCAACTGCTGTAAAAATGTTGAGCTGTATGTAAATAAATGGCAGTCAGTTGGTCTTTAATAGATAATGAAACTTTTGTAGTCTTTTGTACTAAGAAGGATTGAACAACCCTGTGTGTGGCTCCCTGTATGCAGGATGTTTCACCCACACACTTTGGTGATGTTTTGGGGAAAATAGTAATGCTTTTATCCAAGAGAATCTAAGATCTTAGCTGTCAAATTCATCTGCATCAGAATTGACTTCTCAAAATCTTCTAAGCCTAATGTTATATTTCATAACTTTAGTTTGTTGCCAGCTCTGTTGAGCCTTTACCCCTTTTCATTTTGCATGCCACTATTACAAAGAATTGTTTATGTTCTTCTGCTGGCCATCACATTTACAAAGCATGTCCATGATTGCTGCTCAATTTACTCCCCTAGCTGTGGGAAGAGAACAGTGTAAAGTAAGGAAGGGTAGATTTGAGGCACCTGATACACTGAAAATGTTGCAGTTATTTTCATTGAAGTATAATCTAACAGTAAAAGATTTCCTGGATATCACATGCTACTGTGCACAGATTAGTCCTGTTTCTTGGAGCTGAGTCTGTCAGTCTGGCTGAGGGGTTTAGATATGAGAAGTGAAGGACTGTTAAACAGTTAGAAACATCACAGAATGGCTGAGGCGGGCAGGGACCACTGGAGATACCTGGTCCAAACCCTCTGCTCAAGCAGGACCCAGGGCCAGTTGCCTAGGATCACATCCAGATGGCTTTTGCTCCTGGGCAGCCTGTGCCAGTGTTTAGTTGCCCTCACAGAGAAAAGGCATTTCCTGTTGTTCACATGGAGCCTCCTGCACTTCAGCTTGTGGCTATTGCCTCTGCTCCTGTCACTGGGTACCATTGAAGAGCCCGGCTCTGCCTTCTCCACACTCTCCCTTTGGGTATCCTTGTACACCGATAGGATTCCCATGAGCCTTCTTTTCTCCAGGTTGAACTTCTCTCAGACTCTGCTCGAAGGAGAATCCCCTCTCTGCTCCAGTCCCCTCTCTCCAGTAAGTCCATGTCTCTGTTGCCATGAGGAACCCAGCACTGATCACAGCGCTCCAGGTGTGGCTTTACCAGTGCTGAGTTCATGGGTTGGATTCTCTCCCTCAACCTACTGGCAATACTTTGGATACTGTTAGTCTTTTTCTTGAAGATTGTCTAATTTTTCAGTGTGCAGAGTCCGCAAAGGTATTAAAACACTCTAGTTTAAATTTTATTGTGCAAAAACCAGTTATGTTTTCTTTTCTTAGGACTGATTTTTAAAAAATAAAGATGAAGATGGTGTTCCTGAAAGTGTTGCTGCTTAAGCTTTTTCCATTTAGCATTTTTGTATGTACCATTTTATATGAAAAGATATAAATTTTAAGTAATTATAAATTAAGATTTTTTAATAATAATCACAATAATTAGAATATTTTATAATATTTAATTATCTTTAATTAAGATATTTTGTGTTGTAGAAGAAAGATAACAAAAAAAAAGGGTCAGCTTTATTTACAAGTTTTTCTTTCACAATAATTCTGATTTTTAATGCTACCACAAAACTCTATTCTTCCTCAGTTGTTCTTTCACTGAAAACGATTCTTATAACAGCAAACCAACACTTGTTAGGAAGCACACAACCAGAAAACATCACAAGAGAAGAGCAGACGTCCTGGGGTTTGGACAATCCCTCTCCAGGTGCTCAGTGCATCAGTGTTTCCCCTCCACGATTCACACAGTGCATGAACCCACGGGCAAAGTAAGCAAGGAAAGCTTCCTGCAGTGCATTTGACGTGTGGCCATTGAAGCAGTAGGGCAGAGGCAATGGCAGTAGAAACAAAACAAAGCAACTTCATAATTTTGTGACAGGAGCTGTGCGTTGCCCTTGATGGCCCAGAAGGTCTCCTCAATGCTGTGTTGTTACTTCTTAATTGTTAAGCTGTTCCATGTCAGGTAAATATGACTTGGTTCTGACTTTTTAGCCAACTTTCCTAAGCCTCATTCTACTATGAATTATTTTCCTTCCTTTTCACCCCAGTTCATATGTTAGAATAAAGACAAATAAGTCATCAGAATTAATGGTTCCCAGGATGAGAAAAGCAAACATGCTGTGGGTTCTTTTGTTTATTTTTTATCACATTCTGTTTATTATTTTCTTTATAGTATTTTGCATTTTTGTGGTGATGTTTATACAAGCCATCATTAAAAGACTAGTTTATAAAAGATAGTGATATTTTAGGTAAATATAATGTGTAGTCGAATGTTTTTTTGATTTTCATAAGACTTTCTGGAATGGTGTGAAAAACACTCATCAAAAGGAAGAACTGTTAGGAGTTAAGAGTTGTTACTGAATTATTTGATTTATCAGTGACTATGTCTGTTAATGAAAAAAAAAAAAAAAAGAAAAAGGCAAAGATGACTGATTTGATACCAGTAAAATAGTTGTTATTTTAAAAGTCCTAATTTCTAGACCAGGAAAAGCAGACTGCATAGAACATGAGAGCAGAATTCTCAGTTAAGAGTGAGAATAAAATAAAAAAAAAAATTAAGGTCAAAGACAATAGCAACAGCAGATAGTCACATGACACCTCCTGCAGAGCCTTTATGCCAGAGACCCTGCTAATGCTGCTGACTTATTACTGCAATTGCTCAAAGTGTCTATCAAATCCTCCATGCCTCATATAAGCTACTTGCATAAAAATAAACCATCAGCATTTTAACACCTCAGCAATAAAAAGTTTTGGCTTTGCAAACTCTGGTCTTATTTTATATTTAGCATTCAGTATTTTCATTAATCTTAGTTATTGCGACACTGACTTCTGTGTCCAAGGTTACTAGAGTTGACAGTGATGTATTCAGTCAGTTTAGGTGTAGCTAATGAACTACACAAGTCTGTTTTATTACCTCTCTTTCTAAAAGGGTAAGTCTTCAGACTGGGGGCAGTCTGAAGTTCATATTATTAGTTCTTGTATTCAAAAGTCTCTTTAATGTCATTTATATGTGTACATTTGTCAACTAAAGAACAAACAGCCTTGAAAGTGAAAAAACAGTTTCAAAGCTGAAGCTGAGCCTGCTTAGCTGTCGAGTTTGCAGCAAAAGAATACAGGAAACCTTTGAAGTAGATCTTAGTCCACTCAAGCACACGTAATGAAATTACCACTATCTTTTCTATCTTCATAGGGTCTGCTATAAAATAATGCCACAGACTGTATGGCTATAAGTTAAGACAACTTCTTACTGGTTAATTTGAATGCAAACAAGAGGGAAACCAGTTCTAGAGCAAGACAAAAGCAATACATGGCTCAGTGCTGTTGTTGCTGCCATGAAGTTAGTTTTGGTAAAAACAGAAAACTCCCACTGGTAGAAATTCAGTGATTTGTCCAAGGACAGTGGAAAGTCAGTGCCTTGTCCAGGGCCACAGAGGAAGCCTGGGACAGAGCTAGGAATCAAACTGAACACATGTCTGCCTAAGTGACAAAATTATGTCTTCTTTTTTAATCAGCTGATAGGTTTGAAACTTAAACACTAGCTCAGTTGCTCAGTGAAGTTTGTTACAAAAAGAATGTTGACCCTGGCCAGCCGCAAAGCATCTGCAGATCTGCTCAGTCACTCCCTGTAAGGTGTGGGAGGGCAGAGAAAGTGCAAAAGTGAGAAAACCTCTGGGTCGAAATAAAAACAGTTTAATAAGTGAATATGGAACATGCCTTTGGGTAGTTCAGATTGACAGTCATGGCCGTGTTCCCTCCCAGCCTCCTGCCCAGCCCCAGACTACTTGCTTGAAGGGGTAGAGTGAAGACCAGGACGACTTGGTGCTGTGCAAGCACTGCTCAGCAGTAGCCAAAGCACTCGTGTGTGATCGATGCTGCTTGAGTCACAAATCAAGAACACTGCACAGTATGAGCTGCTATGAAGAAAGCTAAGTCCATTTCAGGCAGATCCAGTCCAAAAAGTTGAAGATTTTTTCAATTTGCTTTCATTTTGCATCACCATCAATGGTCTTGTTACGATCAACTCTTAATTTTTATTTTAAGTTTTCTAACCTCTTGTCAGAATAGAAAATAGTGCTCTAGAGGCAGAGCAGTTCCAAGCAATATGGAAGACTCAGATTTAAGGTGCCACTTTCAACTTGTCATGGGTACTTGTGAACCCTCTGTGTCCCCCTCTGTGTCCCATTCCATCTTGCAGACACTGAACTTGGGCTCCTGTTACCCCATCCAGTCATCTATTCGGTAAACAGCAATCCTAAAAACAGCCTTGTTGAAAGGAAAATGCTCCAATGAAAATTAAAATTGTTACCAAAACCAGATTAATAGTTACATCAAAAAGTTTCACATCAGTACAACTATCAGTGAGATAGTGACACCATTATCTCAATCTGTTAACTACACATAAACCTTGACTACCTAATCACTACTCCTGTGCCACAGATGTGAGGCACAAGATAGAATTTTTTCTTATAAAACAGATAATAATGGATCTTAATCTATTTACTGCTATATTGACAACTGGTACTAGTTGTTCTCAGGGTATGCCATGGCAGGATTGCAATATTCTACTGCACATCCTGGGAATGCATTTGGGGACTACCAAGGCAAATAGTGTGTGTAGTTAAAGAGTTTAAATGTCATCTGTACTATATTTAATATTATGGGGTTTTACCAATCTCTACTACTTCTTCATTTTGAAACTCTAATTTCTTTTTCTTCTGATAGAAATATGAATGTTTTAATATTCTGTGTAAGTTAATTCATGCTGCTAGATCTCTGGGCAAAAAGGTGACAGGTTGCTAAGTACTATTCCCAAAATATAAGTTTAGTAGTAAAAAAGAGAAAAAAAAAATCCTTATTTTGGAAAAGTAGAGGCACTGAATTTTAATCACTTGATAGCATGGAATTAGCACAATGGTCTTTAAGGGATCTGATTACTTAATTCTGATGGATGAGCTGCTCATTTAATACAAATAGACTACAAAGACATAGGAGAACTATGTTAGGCATAGTTTTTCTAGTGGAAATTTTTTCTCATTAATGCCAGCTGATTGTGAAAACACGTTGAAATTATAAACTGTCTATATATCTTTCAGAAGCATAACTCATTTTCACTAAATGGGTACAACCTTAATTAAACAGTTTTCCCTCAGAGGTAAGAAATAAATACATTAATGGGCTGAATTTTGCACAAACTTAAGTCTTAGGCGAAAATTCATACACCATTACTGAAAAATTACAGCCACTGACCAAAAGTTTCTGACAACAAAAAACTAAACCTGTCTCTCTTATTCTGTTAAGTTTGTTTGTGTGCTTTTTTACGTGTCTGTGTTTTGTCGCTCCCCCTTCCCTCTGCTCCTCTCTTGTATTTTCTGATACTCTTTCTCAAGGGTAGAACTGTAAAAGTAACAGTCTGGAGGAAGAGAAGAAAAGGACTTGTCCCTGCCTTCCATTTTCTGTCTTCCTTCACCTTTGAGGTTTCTTAGGGGCCTGTTTCTAAGAGACATGTTCAGGTTTCCCCTTAGCTGATTTTCTCTCTCCCTTTCCACAGTGAGAGAGGAAATGAAATTGTTACCTCTGAAGGAGGAGAAAAGAACTGAGCACACCTTCAGCAGCGGGCTTTTACCACTGCACTGTGTGAGTTTAAGAAGGTGCAAAGGAACCAGTTTAGCAGGATCCTGTTCTGTGCACAGAGGCTTGCTGAAGAAAGCAGTCTTAGTTTTTAATGCCTAGCACTAAGGCATTTACAGTTGCATGACAATATGTATCCCATATGAAATTTTAAAATAGCTCTTCTGTTGGATACCTTGTATTAGCTTTTTTAAAACAATACATGTTGCAGACATACAAGTCTGAAAAGATGCTGATTTCCAGACAATATGCTGCAACTAGTATGCACACAAATGCACACAAATAATATAAGGGCGGTTAAAATAGTTTATTATCCAGTAAGTATGCCTGGATTCTGTAGAGCAGAACTGATTTATGTCTGATTTGTTTTGGTAAATTAATGTTTTTTAAATAAACACATCTTTTTGTATTATGGAACAGTTGTATGAAATATTGTAATTTGTAAAATCAGTTGTTTCACTCTATTTATTACTATTTTCTGTGATTTCACTCATGCAGTCCTCAAATGAGAGGCAGTTCGCTGTGTCCTTCAACTGTGACTGAAATTACAGAGTGGATTTACTGCTAGTGATGTCTAAGGACCATGTAGACAATCACAATGTCAACAGGCCTTTGGCAGAGAAAGATTATAATGTTCTAAGACTAAATTATGAAAGTTAACTATTTAGAAGATCCTGGGAATCTCTAGGGGGGGCATAATTAAATCCTGAATTGTGCTCCAAGGAAGATTTGTTGGCAAAGGATAAATCTAGGGCATTAAGTATTAAATAACTTTTTCCATTTTAAAAAGTTTATCAAAAAAGGTCACTAACTGAACTTCAAGCTTGTGTGAAATAGAGAAATTTTGACACTGGTTTTGTAAATGAATATTCTGGGGCCCAAGATCAACCTTTTACTTAACCCTCTGCATTGGATTTGATTGGCAAGGTGTTGGTAGCAAAGAGGCTACAGAAGTGGCTTCTGTGACAAGATTCCAGAACCTTCTCCCATGTCTAGTGAAGGTAAAGCCAGTCCGCTCTGAGAAACTCCTGCTGCTGTCCGAGGCTGAGCCCATCAGCGATGACGGAAAAGCCTCTGGGATTTAAAAAGAGGCCAAATTGCTGCACAACAGCAGCTGGAAAGAGGAGTGAGAACATGTGACAGAAAGAGCGCTGCAGACACCAATCAATGTCAGCGAGGAAGGAGAGAGAGGAGGTGCTCCACGCACCAGAGCTGAGATTCCCCTGCAGCCCATGATGAAGACCATGGTGAGGGCACGGTGTGCCACTGCTGTGAAGGGCCATGCGAGAGCGGATATCCACTTGCAGACAGCGCAGGTGGATGTGCACAAAGGAGGCTGTGACCCTGTGGAAAACCCACACTGGAGCAGGCTCCTGACTGTTCCCGAGGACTCTATGGGGAGAGGAGCCTAGCCTGGAGTAGCTTTGTTGTCCGGACCTGTGACAGCATGGGGGATCCACGCTGGAGCAGTTTGTGGGGGTCTGTCGCCTGTGGGAGGGATGCCTTACTGAACCAAGGGGAAAATGTGAGGAGCCCTCCCCCGAGGAGGAAGGAACAGCAGAGACATGTTATGGACTGACCGCAGAACCCCACTTCCCATCCCCCTGTGCTGCTGGTGGGGAGGAGGTAGAGAAATCAGGAGTGAAGGTGAGCCTGGGAAAGTGTTTTACTGTTTTTTTCCATGATAGCAAACGCTGAGTGACATCTTCCTGTCCTTGTCTGGACCTAGGACCCTTTTTTCTCTCTGCTATGCAGCTGAGGAGGGGAGTGACAGAGCAGCTTTGGTGGGCATTTGGCATCCGGTCATGGTCAGTCCCCCACACACATCAAGGAAGCAACTCTCGTGCTGCTGGTAGGCTGACAGGAACCCTGCAGGACGGATGTGTGAGATGAACCCTGTGCTTGCCTGAGTTTGCCAAGGCGTCTGAACGCAGCCTTGCTGGGTCTAATGCAAATGTTTGCAGGGCTGTCTTCATGGCTACAGTGCCAGCAGGTAGTCAGGCTTTTGTTTTCTGGTGGAGCTGTTCAGCTCTGCAAATTTTAAACTGTGTCCTCAAAGACTCACTCTATAGTCCAGGGAACAAACCTGATGTATAAAATGTCTGGATTTCTTGCCTGATAAATATTTAATTGCTTATTTAAAGTGCAATAACTTCAGCATCTCTGAGAATGACCTTTCTCACCACAGGCAAAATAATTAACCACAATGATTTAAGCTTATCTGTGAGGCTTTGCTTTGGAAAAAGACAGCAGTGCTGACCCAGACAGACCCTGTACTCACTTGGCAAAGACTGTTTCTGTGTTTCAGTCCTTATTTTATGCAATATGTTGTGTACCAAGGAATTTAAAGCATGTTGAGAATGGGCATGTGTCCTTGCAGACCTTCTGAGGCTTTCCAGAGTGAAGGTCACCTTGGCAAGGTAATTAACTCTGTAGATTTGAAAGGAATTAAAGTGAAAAGCTTGGGTTTAAATCAGACATGTAATGTAGAAATTTTCATTGTTTTAATTTCTCTTACATTTACAGAGTCTGGGAGTCAATAACTAAAAGGCGATTTGTAATCTCAGATTAAAGATTTGAATCTTCTTCTGAAATAAATAAATTTATTAATTTGAAAAATGCTGTTTTCTGTCATTTCACTGCAACAAAAGTCCCATCAGGTGTCTACAGAAGTATCAGCATAGAAGTCTACCTGTAGACGGGTTAGAGTCTAATACTCTAAGCTCCTGTCTGTACCTTAAATGTAGAGTGGAAATGTACTACTGGCTCACTCCTGTTACATGTCTGTTACATAGTTTGGAGATGCCATTCAGTAAGGTTTTTTTATTTATGCTTTCTAAAATTCTTTTGTTAAGCCATTTGCAGAGTGCTGTTATTTCCCACTGCCCACAGTCTGACCAGCTAAAATTAACTTCTTACTTTTCCTGATTCCTAAGGCTACTGTTTCTATATGCTAATTCATCACTACCTGTCCCATATATCAAAATGTATTCCCTAGTTTCTTCTGAAATTATTGGGTGATTTTCCATTAAGTCAATATTTATTGCACTGATGGGCTGCAGATCCATCAGTCTGGAGTACATGTGACCAACATAGCACATTCTAAAGCAGATATCTTAAGACAGTTGCTCTTCCACTTTTAATGAAGACTTTAAAGGGGCAGCAGACCTCAAAGGCTGACTGGTGCCTTTTATCAGATTCAAAATAGTGTAGCTTCACTTTCATATTCCAATAATCAGTTGAAGTCACAAAGCTACAGAAATAGGTAGTGTAAACCAGATTCCTACTTCAAAAGGAACAGAATAAGCCATAAATTCAGATATCTTAATAATATATACCAAATTCATCTATGCATATAATTTTTTATAATTATTTGCAGCTCTGTTGTTGATACGAGTCTAAAGCAAAGACTTGAAACAGCTCACTGAGGTCTAAGAAGAAGAAACAGTATCTAATTAATTACAGAAAATGTTGTTCTGATCAGTCCACTTACATAATTTAACTTCTATGTGTCTGTATACATGAATAGGTAAATCTGTACTGCTGAATTCACAAAGGACTGTTCATTCATTCTGAGTGCTCTTCATGCTCTGCAGATGTCTGAAGTGAACCAAAGTCAACTACTGCTCAGGCACTCTTTAGCCATGTCCCAAGACCCTTAAATGAGGCCAAAGAATTGCTACTGTTCCCCATCCTCCTTGTACAGTTCTGTAATAGAAAGATGTTGTAAGACATAAAGCTATAGATAAAAGCCAGCAAGAAACAGTGTAACTGTTTTATGCTCTACTAAGAGTTCTGCATACACCTGAAAACTATTGCAAGTTTTGATCCTACTGGTCTAGATGATGGTTATGGTCCTACTCTTGCAGGGTGATTACACAACAAGTCTGACTGCACGATTCAGGTTTATATAAATAAGATTTATAGAAAACAAAAAACAAAACAAAACCAAACCAAAAACAAAAGCACCAAACAAACAAACAAAAACAAAACAAAAAACAAACAAACAAACAAAACAAAACAAAACAAACAAACCCCCCCAAAACAAAAAACCAACAAACAACAAAAATAACCAACATATGCTTAGCATGTACATTCTTAATAAGAACTGGGTGAGAAATGTCCAAAGACTAATTTTCCATCATGATGTTACTCTTCTAGTCAGTTCTTTCCTGTCCCTTTCCTGCTTTTAATCTTCCTAACAGTAGCAACATGAAAAGACAAAGCAGCATCAGCCCTGCTGTCTTCATCTGCTGGGAGGTTTCATGCACTGTGAAGCTGGCTCTGTTTTCAGACAACAAGAAAGACTTCATTTTCAACAGAAAGAGAAAAATCTGATAGCACATACTGCTGGTGGTGTTTAACTCTGAGAATGGAAAAGCAAGCCAGTGACATGTAAAAAGTAGCTAAAAAAAGTTGTTTTCTGTGACAACTTTTGCGTAGGAGAAGAAATAACAGGCTTCAACTGCAGTCAAGATGTTTTAAGTTTGATATTAGGGAAAAGAAAACCTCCCTAGTAGCAATACTTTCACAGCTCAGGTTTAGATGGCTGACAGATTTTGTGGAGTTTTAGTGTTTTTCTACCTAACAGAGAAACTAATTAAATTATATCAGGATGCTGGATTTTTTTCCTTCTTGTTGTATATTAGTATTTCAACTCTCTTTTTCTGCACGTTTCATTGTGGTTAAAGCTTTGACATCTGATGTAAACAATTTTTACTTTTTCCCACTTGTGGAGAGTTAAAGATAGGTAGATTTTGAAGTAAAATATTTCCAAGTGGAAAACTGAAATGGCACACATTAAAAATGGGTCAAGGTTTTCGAAAATTTCCTGATGAAATTTCAATCTGTAGGAGTTCACAACTATTTTTGTTGTAAAACAAAATACAAACTACTTTATGAGATGGAATAATCATAAACACTTCTGTGAGCAGTGGCAAGTTACACAAATAAGTAGTTTTCTTATTTTTGCTCGTTTCTTTTTGTTTGTGTTAAAAAACCAAAAGATCAAGGCTAAACTAGTCAATTGAAACTGCATTTGTTTATGGGCAAGGCATTTCACATGATCTATTAAACACAAATGTTTTAATTTGAACAGTATTTGCATGTTCCTGATGCTATCCGCATTTATAATATCGATATAAATATTTATAATGAATCTCATCACATTTCTTAGTATTTTAATTGTGCAATACTTAATGGTACTGGCATTTAAAATAACACTATCGGCATTAGAGTTAATACTGAAATTAATATAGTAGTCTGAACTTTAAGAACATCTTTATGCTACAATGACATTGTGTAGCACACTTTACTATAATTCTAATAGGAAATTATTTCATTATTATGAGTTTGCTATTAGCCGAACTCTCATGAAAGTTCTCTGAACAGTAAAGCTGTGTGTGGTTGAAATGTAAATCTTTTTATCTTAGCTTGACAATGTAGTTCTTATTATCAATCAGGTAAAAAAACTGCCTGGAAACATTTTGGAGGCTTAAAGAAAGGAGAAAAAAAATGTGCTACAGATCTATTTTAGTTGTCACCCAAACGTTATCAAATTTCTTTCTTCATAAGAAATTTCTTACATCTTAACATTCACATCTCAAAACCAGGAGGTTTCTCTGTTTTCTACGAGAAATGAGGAGAATATAACAATTTGGAGTTTCTTCCTATGTCAGTCCTGATTTAACTTCACATCCAAATCCTATTTTAATCCTTCTAATGAACATGCCCTTTATAACCGCACTCAACTTTTACCCAGGGAAAATTCCAGCTATGATTTGAATAAAAACTCAAGGATATTGACAACTTTGAAAAGAAATGTGTGTTTTCCCCCATGAAGGCCTGCTCTTTGTGCTGCATATATTCTGTTTGATGGGTGATGCCACAGGGACAGTTTTGTTTTAACATAACATATTGCCTGTTAAAATAAATCTAAATGAACACAGAGGTCACACTGAGCTGGTCCCAAAAGTCCCTGTAGACATATGTACAGACAGGTGGTTAATACAGCCTCCTGTCCAAAACAAGATCTGGAGGGATTTCTCCCTATTCCTGACAGATGGTCAGCTTTTCTAAGAGATCCTGAATATGTTAGTTTAAAATATTTATTTGATTCTGAGGCAGAACTATGGGCTTTTTGGGTGCAAACCCACTATGCACCTTTCAAAGACAGTTTACTTGGGACTTTGAAATTAATTTTCTTTTCTTGGAAAAACAAATACAAAAGTGCTGAGGACGGAATGTGGCTTATTTAGGATAAAAGCAGCAGAGTTTAATTATGAGGCATTACCCTGTGGTGTTTTGTTTTATTTTGTTTGTTTGTTTGTTTGTTTGTTTTTTAAGTGTCTAGGGCACTACTCTTCCTCCAAAGTCACTGCCCTTTGAGAACAGTGTATGATGGGGTATCTATCCCTCCTGAGAAGAACACAGAGGACACCTCTTCTGAAGCAGCAATCTCCCCCTCTCAGCTGTGTTCTCTGGCAGTAGCACACACACCTTGTGTAAACACACAGTGCTATGTCATGCAGTCTTTTGTGGTCACTGTAGCCGTGTCTCATCCTTCACCTGCTCTCTTCAGCAGGAACAGGGTCTGTGGGAGCAGACCAAGGCTGCCTGTGGTGATTGGTTCTGTGGGAATGCTGATACCATTGCTGTCAGAAATCACTTGCCTTAGGGCTCTGGTCAGCTTGCTCATGTTATTGGCCCCAAAAGGATCATGGAAAATAATAGGTTTAACTGTTTCTCCGTGTAGTGACTAGCAACTGAGAGAAATCTAGAATCTTGTTCTTCCAGAAGAGGCCAACAAATGAGTCATAAAAATGTCTAGCAACAGAGTACAAAGATTATATATAGTCATGGACAATTAATATCTTTTTATCACTGGGCCACAGACAATTCCCATAATGTGACAGACCTGTGAATACTAATGGCGAGGATGATACTGTGTCATTGCTTAAACTGATCAGTGTATTTCCACCAAGATTATCTGCTTGCACAGGTAGAGAGTGTAGGTACAAAAATGTCTATTGAGTGAGATTAAAAATGCATTCCTTCATAGACAGGTGTCCATACACCCGAGCCTTTGGGGGTTTAAGTCTTGTATTCTGGTATAGAAATATCTTTTCAAGCATATTCTGAAACTGCTGAAACTTAATGCTGGTTTACAAAGACATTTTACTCCATCAACTTCTACACAGTGACGGTTCAATGTCCTTGTAAATACGGAGGTTCTGTTAAAGTAAGTGAAGAAGATTGAGTTTGTCTTTCCAGAAAAGTAAATTTCTGAGAAACAGCTGTTAATTTTTTTAATCAATTGAAATTTTAAAGTGAATTTCAGCATGTATCTGCAGCAAACGTGCCAATCAGAAGATGATTAATATATGCACAAAAACTCCCAAGAAATCTCTATTGTTTTGACAGATGAAAACGACTCCCAGTGAGTACCAGGCTCTATTCTATGCTAAAATGATTTTAAAATAAAGATACTTTCCATAAATAAAGTATGTTAGTCCTAGGAAACTGTACCTGTTGATGTGCACAGCCCTAGCATTAACCATATTGATTTCAGTGTGGAGAAGTTTAGCCCTTGCTTGAAAGGTGAAATAGCTCAGGTACATGCTGTTGGTAACCAAGATACACACCTAAAACATTTCTACTGATGTTTCATATTTTGCCAAAAGAGTAAACCCCATCTGAACTGTTTTCTAGTAATAGTCGAACCTTCTGACATTTTCAGAGTACTATTCTATTGTGCAAACAGTAACTCTGCCCTAATTTTCCTATTTATTTCATTGAGGAATTGTTAAGTCTGGTCAACAGCAGGATTCCTTACATACTTCTCTTTGCAACATCAGGCAGGAGTGGAATTTTCATTTAGTGTGGAATTTTCTGTCTATATGTCTCCCTGGGTGGTAACATAAAGTACAAGCTACAAGTAGCTGTATCTCAGGAGCATATTGGGTTTATTCCTGTATGTTCTTTCTAGTGGAAACTGCACACAACATGTTGGCATAACATCAGCTTCTCTTCATGTGCTTTTGTATGAGAAATTTGATAATAGTGAAAAGTTACAAAAGTTGAAGAAAATATGAAGCAATTAGGCTGACAAAGCTTACTGCAACAGCAAACACCAAGAAGAGATAGATTTTTTTTGTTAGGCCTTACCTCTGCTTGTGACATATTTCTTCTGTGTTTACCACCATAATAATGGCTGAAAGGAGGTCTGTGGCTATTATGCTTCTGAGGTGTGAGTATGTTAGCATGGGAATACCTTCTTTCAGGCAAATTCACTCTTTTCTGCCTGGTGGAAGGCTATCAGCCTGTTTCTTTGCCTTTCTTCTTATAAAGGGCTGTGTTCTTTCCTCTAGAGAGTGCCGTGTCCACTGTATTACAGATCTGAGCTTTGCACTGATGTTCACTGAGGCATTATGTCTTGCATACATGGCCCATTCAAGATATCCATGATTCTTTTTTCAAAAGTGGACCACTATTTCTATTCATTTAATTTAGACAGGAGGAATTTTATAGCTTCTGAAAATCAGGCATAATTTCAACTTGGAAAGTTAAAATTAATATTTACTATTAAAATTCATCTGATTACTACAGACAGAAATGTTTGAAAACATTTGCATTTTTTCAACTTCTGTAATAGAAGTTGTGTGTGTTAACTTAGAATCTCCTCTGTGTATTACTACACCAAATAAATAACAGAGTAAACAGATCAAAGTTAACTGAGAATGAGTGATCATTATATAAAACATTATGGAAAACTGAACCAGAGCTCTTCTACAGTTAACTAGCTGATATTATATATTTAATGCACAGTTTAAAATTACTGCAATACAGTATAAAATATTGAAAGAAAGCTTCCATTTAAGAAAATGAACCTGTAAATGAAATGTGAATCAGTTGATAATAATTGTTAATGAATTGTTACTATGTGATTAGATTTCAAACTTGTTTTTTTCTCATTTATATATGAAATAAATTGCAAAATTTTAAAAGTAGTATGTCTTTAGTGATTTCCCAGTTTGATACCTTCTATATCATGTATCCCCAATATATTATTGATCAAGGGACCCTTTCAATATAGGCTTATTGAGTTCTCAAATGAATTTGGCATTTTGAGGTAAAAGAAGGAGCTGCACATACTGTAGGGTCTTGGAAAACATAAAACAATACTCTTAGCTTTTATCTTTGGATGAAATAGTCTCTGATAGCAGATGACAGAGCAGGGAGCAGGGCTCAGTGTTCCCTGTAATGAACCTACACTCTCCAGATGTGCCCTGCTGTAGGGAGCATTGGGCTGCCTGAGAGTTCCAAGACCAGCAATCAGAGTCCAGGAGGGCAGTCTGCTTACAAAGCCAGCAATTTCAAAAGTATAGCAATGGTGAAACTAAGTAAATCATATACACAATGCTGGATCATATATGCATATAGGATATATACTGTCTGATTCAGATAATTGTGCTCAAAATCTTTATTACACAGATCTTTCCTTGAGCAAAGACTGTTTCTTTTGTGCTTTTTTTTTTTTTTTAAATCAACATACTAAAATATATTTATGTAGGATGCAGGTATATTCAAATATTTCATATCAAAATATTGAGTAAATACAGTACTTTATGCGCACTAAACTCGTTAAAGAAATTAGTTACCTGTGTAACTTAATAAGTGAAGTTTTCCTGTATTAAAACTGCTTTGCTACCTAAAGTCTTTTGAAAGAGAAGATTTATTTACCAAGAAGAAAGATTTAATTCAATATTTATGTCTGAATTTATAATCCATTAATTATAGAATCTTAGAATAAAATTATTGAATACTTTGTGTTGGAAGGGACCACTAAAGGTCATCTAGTCCAGCCTCCCTGCAATGACCAGGGACATCTTCAACTACATCAGTTTGTTCAAAGCTCTATCCAACCTGACCTTGAATCTTTCCAAGGATAGAGCACCTATGATACTCCTGGGCAACCTGTTCCAGTGTTTCTTCATCCACCTTGGGAAAAAAAAAGTTCCCTATAGCTTGTCTAAATCTATCCTCATCTAGTTTAAAACATTACCCCTTGTCCTAGTGCAACAGGTCTTACTAAAAAGTTGTCCCCATTTTTCTCATAGTCCCCTTTAGGTACTGGAAGGCTACTATAAGGTCTCTAGGGAACCTTTTCTTCTCCAGGCTGCCCTACCCCAACTCTGTCAGCCTGTCTTCATAAGAGAGGTGTTTCAGCCCTCTATTCATCTTAGTGGCTCTTCTCTGGACTTGTCCAACAGGTCCATGTCTTTCATGTGATGAGGACCCCAGAGCTGGATTCAGCACTGGAGGTGGGGTCTCACCAGAGCAGAGTAGAGGGGCAGAATCCTGTTCCTCAGCCTGAAGGCCACACTGCTTTTGATGCAGCCCAGAACACAAATGGCTTTCCAGTCTGCAAGTGCACGTTGCTTGGTCATGCCCAGCCTCTCATCTATCAGCAGCACCAAGTAATTCTCAACAGGGCTGTTCTCAATCCCTTCACCCTTCCACCTGTTTTTAAAGTGAGGGTTAAATTATTGAAAATTCTTACACAGAAAAAAATCTTCTCTGCAATGTAAAACATTGCAGCTGTAAAATATTTATTATGAGATACTGATTCTTTTTTTGTTTTGTAAACTGCAATTGCTATGATTGTTTCAGGAGAACTTAATATCTTTACTTTGATCTTAAAGATTAATTGAAAAGACTTAAAAAATAATCAATTTTTAAAAAATTCAATTAATTTTTTCATCACTAATCACAGGATGGCAAGACTAGATTTAAAAAAATTTCTTCTGCAATTGCAGTCCACAAGATGGCAATCTAGGACTGAGAGTGCCTCTACAAATTATTCTATTGATAGTCGTGCTGCAGTTTCCAGCTCTGGGAACAGGTTTGAAGCCTGGTGTGCTGTGCTCATATCTGGGGCTGCACTGTGAGCGACCCCGAGGCACTTTCTGATGGGCTTCAGTACACTCAAAATTGTCAGCTCCAGTAGTGCACATACCTTTGGTCTAAACAGTTTCCAGTGTTATTTACTTTAGCTCAGGCAGCTAGTTTTGAAACAATCTTTTTAAAAGTGTAGAGGCTGTTTAGAAGTAGGAACATGGCATCTGTATGTTTAATGTAAACAAGTCTCAGACAAAACAACATACTGTACATTATCTACTCAATGTGTTACCTCACCTTGTCCTCACAGCATTAAAACCTCTAATAACCGCTTTAAAAACATATATCTTCTTGGAAAGTTATGAATGGAAGTACTGTTGCTTCTTAGAAGCCATATTTCTCAAGAAGGTTTAGTAGAGATGCATACAGAGGCAGATTTTTTGCAGGCTTTCATCATGTACAGGTCCACCTGGCCAGCTGTGTTTGTCAGAGGATGTAAGGGAAGAAACACCTGACAAATCACCACCCTGGTGGTGAGCAGCCCTCCCTCCAGTCTTGTGGAAATGGCAGAGGAGTAGGCAGAAGCTCCGCTTCAGACATAGAACAGCCTGGACAGACAGGAAATTTAGGCATTTTAATACTGTAGATGCTATTGTATTACTAAACGTCTCAGCACTGGGTCCAACTTTGCAGCATGAGCAGCAGCCTGGTTGCCCACAGGTATTATAGGTACCTAACACTTTAAAGTATGAGGACACATGGGTTAATGTATCTAAATCCTACAAAAGCTTCACTTAGGTTGCACCCTTGGTCTAACCACAGTTGTAAGGGTCAGTAGTGGAGCTGTACTGACTTACTAAGTGACTGTCAGCATTAAGAAATCACCATAGTTGCAGTTTCTCAGATTTGAGAACTCGTCCGTCTCAACTGAATTCAGTGTTACCACCATGGTGTGTACACACACTCTGGAAGGAGTTTGTCATCCATCTCATAGGGCACTCTGAGATTCAAAGGCATTCCGCCAAGTTAAGATTGGTCTGTTTAGCAGAGTGTAGTTGGTAATGTAGTCCTAGGGCATAAATCACCCTCTCCACAAAGGGTTTCAGAAATGGGCAGCAGAAAGGCCCTGGAAAGGTGTTTGGAGGAGTCCATGCAGAGCATGAGTGTCACAGCCATGTATGAGCCCTGGAATTCTGGTTGTCTAGTTGCTTCCTCCAGCTTAAAATATTGTTTCAAAACCTGGACAATGACAAACTCTCATTTGCTAGTTCTTAGTGAAAAAAACAACAAACAATTTTGTAATTTGTCTTTATTCATATGATGAACAAGCTGCACCTACTCGTTACCATTCAGGGGCTTCTCATCTTTCCGAGGCTTGGATTAGGGATATGAAAATGACAGAATTCCAGAATTAAGTATGAGAAGGAAATTATCTGGGAGAAAGGCAATAGAAGTAAGATTAACAACTTCTTGTTTCCTTGCATTAGATTTTCTTTGCATTTTTTGAGTCATTGAAGGCTTCTGAGGACCAAAAAGAGGTGCTAGTACATTTCTTTAGGGCATAAAGGGTACAGCGATCATTGCGACTTGTGTCTCACCAGGCCTAGTTTAAAAGAATAAAGATTAGTGGAAGCAAAAGGAAGAAATTCAGCTCTCTCTTCTATGTCCTTCAAAAAAGGGGACAAAAGCTAAGGTAACTACAGAGAACAGTATTAGCTGAAGCCTTGGTCTAATCCTGTGCTCATTCTCCATGCAAGCAGAGCAGAGCTCATCTGGGCAGCTCTAATCTCAGCTTTGTGCAGACCATGGAGGTGTAGGCAGACTGGCAGGAACAGTTCTTATCACATGGTGACAGGTAAATGCCATCAGCCTGACCCACTCTGATGTAATTCCTTTCCTGGTTTCTCCTTTTTTTCGTGCTTTGGTCCTCATTAGTCTTACTCAGAGGTATGAGACTACCCTTTCTTAAGGTGTTCCACTTTTTGATATTCCATTTCAAATTTCTCTAGATACCTTTTTTTTTTTTACAGATTTCTTACTATGTTCCAGATTTGACAGAGAAATAAAGGAAACTGAACTTTCAATACTTTTCCCCACAAATCAAAGCTTTGATATTTATCACTAATACATATTTATGGTGATTTGGATAGTTTCCATTTTGTAAGATTGTGTTTATTACTATTCCAATTTAAATTAATTTTGGAGATATTAAGGTTTTATGAGACATTAGACAAAGTATTTTAATAAATCTATCTTACCTCTATTCATCACTTGCAGTATTTTTTAGTGATGAATGTATAAGAAAAATTGTATTTTGCACATTCCAGCTAGTGTATCTGGGGGAAAAAAAAAAGGAGCTTCCCAGAATGCCATATTACTGAATTATAGTGTCTTCCACTGACAGAGTTGATTGTGAAATCAATTTAGAATAGGCCGCAATAATTTTCTCTTAGTGTCTCATGTTTATTGAAGAAAGGTCTGATTCAGAAGTGCTAGTAGGAAGATTGGACCTGAACCTCACAACTATGTAAAAAGTTCATAGAAAAGGAAATCTAAACACTAAGAAAACCTACCCATGCAATTTCTCTTTATCACTACTGCCGGCAAAACAAAATGACTATATAACAGTGTAGAAAGGTGGCAGAAAAATTAGAGGTCTTGTCTAAGTCTTGTGACCTAATGGGCAGTTTTTCAATTGCTTTTGATAAGAGAGAGATGAGGTCTTGAGAATGTAAACAGACAAGAGTTATTTGTGTTAATTGCTTTTACTCTTAAAAAGGCCCAGCAGGACCTCCCTTTTAGTCTAAACAGCTCAAAGAAACATTATAGTATGTATACATGAGCAGAGTTTCTTCTTGTCTTTTACCCTTTCTTATAGCCCTGAGTACACTGCTATCATCTTGTGTTTCTACATTTAAAGCTGTATTATTTGCAGAATAATTAAAATGAGGCTGTTTCTCTGCAGTAAACACATGCATAATCAATATTATCTTTTTATTTATTGCATACACTAAGAACTGCAAGATGAATTATGCTTAAAATAAAAACAAATTAAAAGAAAAAAAAAAGAAAAAAGAAAAAAAGAAGAAATGAATTTCCTAACTGACTGTTTAGATTTGTAGGTTATCACAGGAAAACTATTATAAAAACTATTACTACTAAAAATGTTCTTTAAAATTGATTGCTGTGACAAAAAACCCCATTGTATTGCAAACTGAGGTTTGTATAACAGCAGCATGGAAAGCATTTGTTCTTCTAAACCCAAACTATAACACCACTTTATTATACTTTGAGGGAAGTGTAGAGTTGGGTGCAGTTGGATGTTCATACTTCACTGCTGCTCCTAAGTGTGCTTTGGCAGTTCTTTCATGCAGGGACTCAGAAGACTCTCCATAAAAGCCCCTGTTAAGCTGTGTGAGGTTTCTCTAGACAAGGAGGAAAGTGGAAAAAACCCAATTTATTACAAGATTTCTTTTTTTCTTTTGAAGCTTATTGCCTTTGTCTTCAGAAAGTAAAACAATTAAAAAATGGTAGTAAGTGCTCCTCATTGTTGTAGCCTGTGTCCAAAAACCTGTTTGGTGTCTGGCTCATTCTCTGGATGGGTTTTGAACAGTCACTAAAATGGTGTGAAATGGTGTGAAATGGTGTGAAATGGTGTGCCTGGTGTGTGCGCCCCCGCTGTGACCCGCAGTCGGGGCAGGAGCTGAGCCCACAGGGCACCTGTGATTGTGCCATCGTAGCACGAGTTTGATGGCAAAAGTGCTTGATGGCACTTTTGCTGAGGGGCTGGCAACCTACCAGGGTGGCAGCCATGGCAGCACATGGACCTAAGGGCTTTGTGGTGCTTCTGGTTTCCAAATTTTTCTGCAATTCTCCTCATCTTACAGAGATGAAGCACCCCTGTGGGAAGAGTTTCTGTGCTCAGGCTCAGGATTCTGGCTTCTAACCCTCTGCAAAACCTGGAGAGTGCAAATGTGGTCTGTTCACTGTATGCACACAGTGGAGCAGCTTGTGTTCAGGACCAGGGCTGAGTTAGGATGTGGTGACAGGATCTCATCAGACAGGGAAGGTGGAAGCTGTTACTTCTTTTACTCCCAAGCGATGTGGAAGCTGCTCCTGAGCCATGAGCTCCTGGCACACTGGAGACTCTCCAATGGCAGGTTATGTCAATACATGAGTTTGCCCCAGAGGGAAGGTGCTCCTCGGTCTTGAGAAGTGACCACAGTTGGTCAGTCATGCAGCCCCTCTCCTCTCCTGTATGTCAGAGCTTTATTGACCTCCTGCCTTTGGCACTGATATTTCTTCAAATAGGAGCTCAAGTTCATTAGTGGGGCTGCTTGTTCTGCTCCTGCCCCAGTTGTGACTGCTTTTGGAGGAAGTTATGAATTATTGACAAGGTAGTCTCATGAAGATTTATTCCTTGTCAAAAATAGAGGTCATTAATATGCTTACAAAATAATTTTTTTTTCTTCTGTCAAAAGGGCTTCTTGCCAACTTCCCGTATCATGTTTAGTTAAATAATCTGTGAGGCTTTGTTATATCATTTACACTGGCATAAATTATATTACTTTCACACAAATTTGACTAATCAGCTATTGCTGAGTTTTTCCACTGGGTTACCTGGCCTGGAGAACTGTATTCTGGTTTGGAGCTAGGGTCTCTTGCTTTCCAAAACAGAGCCTGTCACTGCAGTCACCCTGAAAGCACAAGGGTTGATTAGTTTTCTCTGGAACATTAGCTCATTACATGATGATAGAATCTAAAAGGTAGATGAATATAATTTGAGCTTTTACCTAGGGCTTTTGGGAACTTCAGTGTTCCCTCCTGCCTTTGAACCCCAGTGCTTGGCTCATTTTCAAAAGCAGCTCACCCTGATCAAACCAAAACCCTGCTTCAGTTTCTTCATTTGTGAAATGGGACCAACAGCTGCATTCCCAGTCTCAAAAGCTGAAATACGATGAACAGCATTCAAGACCATTACTAGTTTGTTTTCATACTCAGGGTTTTTATGGGGATTCATGTGGGTTTTGTTTTATTTTCTTTTTAGTTTATCATGTAAGTTTTTTTTATGTTGTGAACTATTAGACTCAGATTTTTTATGTATTTAGAACCTTGCTTGTAAATAAGAAATTGAGAGTGGTATTTTCATATATTCTCAATGTTTACTAGTAAGGTGCTCAAAAAATCCAGCAATTATAGGATGAAGGTAGCTTGCAAAGCTATTTGAGCAATAGCCTGCAAGAATCAAACTAATTATTATTTACAGACAAATTTGCAAGGTGCCAATCATGACAGTTTTAGTTTGACTCCGAAAGAAACTAAATTGTACCATTGACATACAAGATGGATATACTTACTTTAGTGTTTTTAATATTTGAAACATCCTATAATCAACTGAAAAGAGAATTTCTCCTGAGGGTGTGGAGTCTGCTGTGGTAATAAAAGACATTCAACTGGTTTCAATAACGTAATTCTGTTGGCTTCAGCAGAGCCTTTGGATTGATTTCAGTTTGGGATCCAGCCCAAAATGAAGAGAACTCATCCCAAATTAATCTACTCTTTCAGATATTCTGTTTCTGAGATCTTCACTTTCCCCAGTGAAGGTCAGGGTAGTTGGAGGTAAAGCACTGCATGATTAATATTCCCCACATCTGTCTGGAACAGAATGCCTAGTGCAGAAAGCCAGCTGACCAGAGGGCATTGTTAAAGAAAGTGATGCATTCCTATGGCTAAAAGCACAAGGACACTAGTAAGCAAACTTTTCTCTTGTAAGGAATAAGGTTCAGTCTCAGTCTGGCAAATTGTTATCATTGCACCTTATTCAAAGTGAGGGCAATTGTTTTGAAGTGGACTTTTTTTCAGTCATGATGAAATACTGCTTTGTTCCAACACTGAAAAAAACCCTCCACAACACAAATTTGTTTAGTAAAATAATTAGAATTCATGATATTTAAAAATTCTTTTTGGTCTTTAGGAAATAGTTATAATGGTAAGATTTTCAGCATTGGGAGATAACACTGTTAGTAGTTTCACAGTAATGTTAGGAGAACAACCTGAAGGAATTATGTTCTATATTTATATGGTTTATGGGGTAAAGAAAAAAAGTTGCATTGATGTGGGTATAAGTTTGGACACTTTATTTTTCATTCAGTGCCATGGGAAATATTCTGCAGCAGCCTTGAAAATGCCAAGACTCCACAGTGCAGAGAAAGTCTATTGAAGGCTGCCTTAATTTCAGTCCCTGTTTATTCCAAGGACTCCTTTACTGCTGAACATCTTGTGATGTGTTAAGAGGCAGCAGTAACCTTTCTTAGATGTTTCTTTTGAACTTATTCCTTTCAGTGAAGTTTTTTATGAGGAATAAAAGAAGAATCATCCTCATTTTTTCATTTATGAAGAAAATGTTAAGTATTTTTTGAAAACTATAAAATTCTCTAAACAGATGGAAAATCTGAATCTGAAGACTTTTTCAGTAATAACTTTACTAATTTGCTTTTTCCCCTGTTCCTGTTTCATGGGCTAACAAGTTTATCGTCTAGATCAAACTGTCATAGTTCCTACAGAATGGAGAATTTGAAGTTCACGTGAGTGGCAGAAATTTAGTTTTTAAAAATCTCTTATGAAGCAAAATTTGACCTAGGAAGTCTGTAGACTAGCTCAAATGCAGCTCACTACTTCTTTTCTTCATTGTTTGATTGAGGGAAGATTTAAGGCTGCTACACAGAATGAAGCATTTTTGTAGGAAAGAATATGTATTAAAGAGTAATGTTTTCCAAACTAAAGTCACTGCTGCTAAGGTCAGTGCATAAAACACATTAATAACATTTTGATTTGTTCTTCTCCCAGAATCTCAAAGCATAAGTCAAGAGAACAGGAACAGTCAAGGAACAGAGAACAGTCTCTGGTGTAAGACAGTGCTTTTGCACACTGGAGGTCGGTGACAGCAGCCAGTTATGGGTTTCCTAAAGAATAATGGCTTGTGTTACCATTAGACTCAGGGAGGGTAGGACCAGTGCTTATGGTGTTCCATCACTGACAAACCCTTTGCATTAAATGTCATCAGTGACAGCCCTCACTCCTCCATATCCTCCTGCATTACCAGAAAGAAAAGATAAAAGGAAGAGCCTTAACCTCAACACATTTAAGCCATGAAGAAGGACAGAAGTTTGATCACCTCCCTGGAATCTTTGCATACAAAGTAGCATGCAATGTAAATTATAGAACTAAAGATATCAATAAACATCAGTTGTGACTATAGTGAGCAATTGGTCTTTAATTAAATACATGGAAAACCAAAATGTGTATTAAGAATGTTCCTTGGGGATCCTGTTTCTTCACATTCCAGTTGTTTGAGAGGCTGCTGCTGAAGGAGTATCCCACTTTCTGAGTTCACTTGAAAGGAAAGAAAAAAAAAGCAGCATCACTGAAATTCAGTAAATGATTCTTTGAAGGTTGACCGAAGCTGAAAGAAAATAACTTTTTTTGTTTTGTTTTGTTTTGTTTTTTCTTTTTGTTTAATTGATTGGGTGTATATTAAGGGTTTTGGTCATACTATAAGTCATTTTGAAATATAAAACACAAACTATAATTTAAGGAATACTTATAATTGTAAATGGATATTCTCCCTATAATGATGTTGTTACCTGAGATTTCAGCCCCCAAATTTACCAGAGCTATTTATATGTTTACTTACCCCAAGGTGCTAGCAAAGAAAATCTTTGAAAAAGCACCATCATTAGCACCCAATTAAAGGGAAAACTTATGCTAATAAAACCAGGAGTTGCTTTTTCATGCTGGGAAAAGGAAAAATATTTAATGACTGTATTTCTGGAAACCTTTTGATGTTCATGATAATAAGTTCAGTCCAGCTACTAAATTAAGGACAGTTTAAGTATTATGCAGACATTTGAAGGTTGCCCTATTCAGAGAACACTATCCAATATACAGACTTAGTGAAATAACTTCAGCAATAGAACACAAACTCAACGATTCTATTTGGTTTTTTGGATGGTTTGTGTAAATGTTAGATGAGGAAAATAAATGAAAATATTTGAAAAGGAAGCTGCATAAAGCTATAGTTCTTATGTTCAAAATCATTGGTATCATCAGTGCAGTCCAATGAAGAATCCAGAGTATATCAATCTTGAATATATTTAATCACAAGGAGTTTATGACTTATTTCAACCACAGTTTCTGAACCATCTACTACTGTGCAAATACCTCTCTCAGCTTAATGACTTAATGTGCCTGATGCTAGTTTCAGAGGGCAAACACACACACAGTTTTGAATAGCCTAGATTAGGTTCTGATCTGTTCTCAAAGCTGTGGAAACGGACCATTCTTCTGTGAAGGCCAGGGACAATTACCATTTGTTGTACACCTAATTCACCTTTCACCTGATATACCAATACACAATAGATATAAATATAAATAATGAGGAGGTTTTTGTATGTGTGTGTGTGTGTGTGAGTGTATTGTCTTCTGGTTAAGATGGCTTTTCAGTTACCCTGCCTCTTCTGTGTGAATTACCAACACAATCAGCAGCTATTTTGTATTTTTNTTAACATACACATTGGCAGTGTTCTGGGTTGGCCTCAACCCCAAAACTATTGAGCTGGGAATGTGGCTATTGCAGTGTTAATGCTTGCTCTCAGTATTTATCAGGGGCAGTATCCTTCCTCTTTTGCAGGTTCTAGGGAATCCTCTCCTCTCCTCTCCTCTCCTCTCCTCTCCTCTCCCTTCATGTAAATATATTTCCATTTTTATTTTTCTTGTAAGTTTTTTTTTGGTCTTTGACTTATATTAATTCTTCAGGGGAGCATATGAAGTGAAATATTTACTAAAGTCAGAGCTGGTGAAGAATGCATTGATATGCATGGACTTGCTAATGATACATCTTAACCCCTACAGATCAGATTCCTTCAGGATCTGCACAGTTCCTAAAAGCTTATAAAGCTGTATGGCTTATATTAAAATTTAAAATGGTGTAAATGTCATCAGTCCTGCAAGGCATTTGGCTATTTCATTATGAATGGCTGCAAGAGTTTTGGTTGTAAATTTATCAGAATATGCCACAGCACATTTTGAATCTAAGAAACAACATTGAGCTAAAACATCCTGCTGACCTTGTAGCAAGATAAACAGATCAAAGTGATATAAAAGGTTAAAAAAATTGCAACATTTCAAGTAATAAGTACATCCCTCTGGTCATGGTAAAAATTACAAAAATATCTAAAGATGCTTAAATAAATGTCAAGAAAATTCTACTCAGCTATGTCTGCGCATAACCATTTGAGATGCTGCGTCCTCGGAGAGACTCCATGGAAACGCCCAGCACCACTGGCTGAGGCTGCTCTGCCACGCCCAAATCAAGAGCTGGGACAACTCATTAATCCTGTCGGTGTCTTTGTTTTCAAGTCTACATGCCAACAAATGGCTCCTGTGGTGGGTGCTGGTGCCCAGGCACTGCAGGGGCTACCCTGGTCTGGACAGCTCCAGTCCCAGCCAACTCCAGCCCATCCACCCACACTGGTGGTGAAAATGTATTTATGAAGTGGAAAGAAATGCCACAAAGGCAGAGGAAGAAGGAAAACACTGCTTTGTTCCCCATCCCTCAGCGCTGCTCTAGGACTGAAGTGGGTGAAAAAATCAGGAATGAAGAAGCGAAGATGAGCCTGAGAAAAAGTATTTGAGGGTGAGGGGTGGCGTTGGTTTAATCTGTGCTTCTCATTTCCAAATCTATTTTAGCTGTCAATAAATTAAATTGATTTTCTCCAAGGTAAGTCTGTTTTCCCCATGACAGTAACTGGTAAGTGACCTCTCCGTGTTTATCTCACCCCATGAACTTTTTCATCGTATTTCCTCTCCCGTCCTGTTGAGGAGGGGTGATGAGAGTGCAGTGAGAGTGCAGTGAGAGGGCAGCTGGGTGGGCAGCTGGAAGATGGACGAGGTCAGTCTTCTGCAAAAACAGGAATGATGGATTCACATAGACACACCCATATCAGGGCTGCCCGTTGCCTGCCACCGTCAGAAAGGTTTCTGTGATTGTTCTCTGTGAACCAGGACACAGCTGTTATACAAATCAGTGCTGAAGTAGAGATATTCTTCTGTCCTGTGAGGCAGTGCTGTGCTGACATAACACACATACTGTGCTTGGATAGGCATTGCAGGATAGTCATCTCTGTGGTGGAGCAGAAGCCTGGGAGGTAGTCCTGTGCTTGATGTGCTAGATTAGTTTCCTGACATAGAAGGATGTTACAAATTATGTGCCTCCCTTGGATAGAGTTGCTGAGTCTTGTTGCTGAGGTACAGAACTGTCATCCGTTTCCGGATAACATTTAAACTTCTGAATCAAAGTTTTACAACTATTTCTCAAGCACAGATAATCAGACAGAACACAAAGAGGAGACTGAAATAAGAGACTTGGGTTTCCCCTGTATGATAAAGCAATACCAAACATAAGCAGCAGTACAGTACTGCACATCACGGCAATCAATTCTGCATACTCAGTTAAAGAAAAGGGGTCTCTGAACATTTCTGCAGTGTTTGCTACAATCCTGCATATGCAACTCAGAAGTGTTTTCATCTACTCTGTCTAAACAGTTTGTTGGGTTTGATTCCAAAGATTCCTGCTTGCATTAATAAGATATGCTGCTTATCTGTGGATAGGCAGCTAAACTTTTTTAGGTATTAGGATAACTTAGTGAATTTTCTTCAGATACAGATTCTTTAAGACATTTTCTAATCTTTGACATCTCAATGATATTTTTCCAGATGAAATTCAATACTGTTCTGGTATGTTCTCAGCACACAGGCATCCTTATTTAAGGACATATTTCTCAGGGTCCTTAGAAATCCATTCAATAGTATAAATAAACAAACACACACACATAGACACGTACTTAATACCTAACTAAATATTTGTAAACTCCTACAAAATTGCACCAATGCTATCGATAAGTGTTCAGCTTTTCTGATTACAAAAGTCCATCAGCCATGCTGCTAAAGAAGACCATATCTCTTGTCATTTTAAGAGCCCAACTGCATTGCGAGTACAGAGACATATGGCTTAGGTAAGACTTCTGGCAGTGTGGAAGAGGTGGGAAGGGATCCTGGGAGCCAGAATTGGTGACATGGCTGTGTTATTCTGTAGCTCAGTCATGCAAGAGAGGGTGGATCTAACTTAATCATATGCAGAACTGTCCATAAGTAGTTTTACTGCTTCCAGACCTGAGTTGTTTCTTTTGCACGTCCCCTCACTGCAATCTGGCAGCCACTGCAAAACCAGGGAGCTACGTGCCGGGCTCTGATATGCCTTGTAGACCTGCATATTTCAAAGTCAGCAAGGTCATGTGTGTGCAAATCCAGAACTGAAAGAAATGCAAGAAATTGAACATAGTAAAGCATGTAATCTTTTTCCAAATTGCAGATAATTAGTAGGTTAAGCTTGAGAACTTCCCCGTCATTCAATTATACTGAAAATCTTAATATTAATTGAACCAAACTTTTGTCTTCCTTATCTGTGTTTGTGTTGGGTTTTTTGTTTGGGTTTGTTTATTTGTTTTATGAAATAATTAACATATTAACAACCAATCTGTGGTACTAATCTGTGGAATTACAAGTTTGGAAGCAGAAAAATCTAGCCTGAGCACAAGTAAGTGTATTTCAGTAAAAAAAAAAAAAAAGTGAAAAATAAATACTTGAAATACATATTCAGAACATAGAAAATTTCAGCAGAAAATTGCAGCAACTGAATGAATCCCTATGTGGAAAAGGGATGAAGAATGTAGGGAGCCCTTTAAACTGGAATTTCAAGGGAAAAAAAGAAAATAGAGATGATATAAAAAGGATGAAAATAACTGGGAAGGACAAAATAGAAATAGAAGAGATAAAAAACCATAATTGGATTTGGCAAAATGAGCAGGATTGGTTAGAAACAAAATGGACAATGGCAATAACAAGAAAATTGGTGAGGAATAAATTGGTTTTATTTTATGTTCTATGATTTCTCACTCCTTTTAGTAGAGGTTTATGTATTAGGCTGTATTGAAATAACTGGTTTTTCAGATGAGTCACTCACTGGGATTATTTCATCTTGATGCCTAATAAAAGATATACATGTGTAGCAAAAAAGATGATCAGTTAATCACCAAATTATACAGGAACTATCTAATTTAGTTATGAATGTGAGATGTATTTAATTGTTTTCCAGGGGTTCATCATGTACTTCATAGACTTTTTATCATATGAATTCCACTCATGAAAGCACTGAAGAACTATTTCAGGTTTAGCTAAAATTTCTCTGTCTTATGTCAAGAACACAGATATTCATTAAGAACTATTTACTAAAAACATTCATACTTGTGATTACTTCTTTAAAACATAACAATATTAAAAAACTTTATGTCTTATATATTTTTAGTAAAAAAGTGATGCTAGAAAGCAGAGACAGTAGAATATAAGTCTTTTCCTATTTCACTCACCAGGAAGGGTGGATCTAGGCATGGCAGTGACTAAGTGTCACTGTCATATGACAGCTCTTCAGTTTGCTGTGCCAGGCAGGATGCAGTTTCGTATGAGAATACAGGAAGGAAATGGCATTAATGAATCTCAGCCCACTTTTAAATCTCTGCTTTTCAGTTTTGAAGCAGCATCTGAATGTAATGGTAAAGAATCATCTTCCCTTCCCCCCTTTGGCATGAATAAATTGCCACGTATCTTTTACAAGAATAAAATAAATCAGTTTTCTAGATGTAGATGAATAATTCAAGGCAAACCTATGAGAATCTAGATGCCCTGGTAGCTCTAAGCAAAGTTTGAAGGGAAAAGTATACTACCTGGCTCCTCATTAAGCAGTTATTTTCCTGTTCCTTTGGGAAGAACTATCACTTTTTGTAAATTCAAACTAGTTTAGATAGAAAGGAATGGCTCTCTGTCATCACAATTTTGTAAGAGCAGGGTCCTGAAATTTCACTACCTGAATGGACTAAGTAGACAAATGATGTGACATGTACACACATGAATGCCTTCCCTTGATCTCAAAGAAGTCTGTCATCTAGATGTTTTTTGTGTAGCTGTGCCCTCAAAACAGGAGTTGAGATTTCTGGCTGTGCAGAAACATTCTCTGTAATGACCTCTTGTTATTTTCATGTTTCTTTTATTGAGTTAAAACTCTCTGGAGGCTTCAGAGCCTTCAGATCTTATATTTGCATTGTATAGATGCTCTGTACATTTTTTTCAATGCTTTTACATCTGCAGACCTTCTCTTATAAGGAAAGTCTGACTTGTAATTTTGTCATTAATGGTTCTTCTCATAACTCAGAGAAACATATTTTTGAACTGTAAGCCTATTGCACAAATACGATATAAAGAATGCTACATACAATGAAAACAGTAACTGAATAAGAGAAACCCAAGGTAAAGTTTTTAACTCTCGAAACAAAAGGGTGTCTTTTAGGAAAACAGACCTGGCTATATATCTGCCTCTTTATTTAGAGATATGAGAATCCTTAGATGCTTCTGTATTTAAGTGACCTTTTTCAGAAAACATCTATTATTTTGCCTTCCTTCTACTTGTACTGGAAATTCCTGGGGACCCACCAGCACGCAAATGTTGTCCTTGTTTGCAAGGTTTTGTCATTTTGAGGAGTGTCTAATCAGATGATAACAATGAATCCTGAGATTTATTTGCTTTTGGAGGGACTTTTAAGTTCTAACAGAGCAAATCAATATGATTTTCCTAGAGGACTGTGATCCTAGGTACCCTTAAATTGGATTTGAAACCTATTTCTCTCTGGTTTTAATGGGCTGTTTGCAATTAGTGAAAAAGGACCATGAATAATTGGAGGATGAAAAATTATCAGTACCCTGGATCATACGGTTCATATTGCTTACTGTATTGCAATTTGTGAATGCAATGTATACCTGTTAAATTGGTATGTTTGCTTCTCTACATCATTCTTTTGTTTTAATTTAATGACTGGGACCACAGAGAGATAGTTGGGGAAATCAGGAATGCAGCAGGGAGGAGGAGCTCTCCCTGTACACAAGGGAGAGAGTATGCTGCAGTAAGGGTGACTAGCCTATGAAGGTTTGGACAGATTTGCTGGAGCAGGCAGCAGGGCTCAGACAGCATTAATGAGATTGTTTATTAGTACCGGATGAACAATTCTGCAACTCACTTGACAAATACCAAGCAAAAAGCACCACAGGGGAGCGTCCCACTGCCTTTAGCAACTCCGTGATCTGTGGAACAAAATAATCACTGAAGAAAAACAATCTATTTTCCATCTATTGAGTTTTCTCTAACATATGAAACTGCTTCTATCAGAATTTAAAATCTAGACTAACCCTGCATGAGATCAGGAGCTTTGTTTAAAAATCAAAAGTCTGTGGCTAAAACAGCAGCATAAACCAGAAATGTTGTGACTGACTTAATAAGCTGTATATGCTGTACTGTATCAGTTTAATTTCTGTGTTTCTTAAGTCCTTTGTTTTTGATTCTAAAATTCAAAAGCGTTACCTTAGCTAGTGCACAGCACCAGATTCTCTTACTACAGAAAACTGTTCTATTTTCCACAACTGACTACTGTTCCTGCATACCACAGTGTTCAAATCTGTTTGAAATGTATCCTTGTCAGCTAACTTCAGGAAAGCCTCCTTTTTTTTTTTCTTTTTTTCTTTTTTTTTTTTTTTCCTATTTGAATACATTTCTTCAGGGTCTGCCTGAACTGAACTAAGCTTTGTCTGTAGCAAATATGCTTTTTGATATATGTGTACCCACACATTTCTATACACATGAAAGCCATGTGTGTGCACAGGTATATGCACATTCACATGATCTTTCTCTTTCCATCCATTCATCCATCTACAAATCCATTCACTTACCCAGTTTAAGAGCATTTCTTATAGAATAGGATGAACAATGGACTTTGTAGGTTTTCAGCTTCAACTTTTTCTCATTAGTGAACCAGGATTATCAGAAAAGTGAGTGTCATAGGCTGATTTTGCTTCTTTTTTTGACTAAGCCTGAGAAAAGTGACCAAACTGAAAGGAGTTGATCACAGCATGTCTTTTACATTTGAAATTAGTGCCCAGAGTTGTGTCTTCAACTGATTGCTAAAGTGATTCTATGATTTCTCAGGTTATTTGTACTCAAAACTGAACCTCAAGATTATAATTTAAGGTACACCGTTTTGGAGGGGATGTGTCTTTACCACATTCCTTGTCTTGCGTTATGCTGTCTTTCTTGTGATGACCAGTTGCTTTCCTACTTACCATGACTCCATTAGCATCAACTGCCATTGTGGTGTTGATAAGGTAAAGGATAAGACCATTCTTCCCTTTCCTCTAGCTCAGCTGGCTGCTCCTTTCCTTCCTCATACCAGTGAACAACTACCTTCTAACTCAGCAAAAAAGTTGCCACACATATCTGTTTTCATACACTGTTTTCCTTCCACAACCTTGAAAGACCCATTAGTCATTCTCGAATTCTCATTTGATTGTGGTTTTATGGTTTTGAATTTAAAGTGTTTAGTACCCTACAATTTTCATTACTCTCTAAGGTTTATCTTCCCTGACTCTCCCATGTATTGCAGAAATGAAGCATCTTTGTGTGCACCAGAAGTGCTGTTGTGATTGCTGACAAGCAAACTGTATCTAGAGGGAATTTCATCCCTACAGTCAACTCTTTCAGTGAGCAGGAATGGATTGACAATAACAGCTGTGCTGATATGTGTAAGCCGTCTATTTGGAATGCTTTTGCTTATTTGGTTCAACATAGAGCAATACCATGTTGCAATTGCAGAAATTTGGAACATCTGTTTAAATAACCTCTTGGTTTTGGTGTCCATTATTAGGAATGGAAAAATTATATCTACCTTCATCTAACTGAGGAAGAAGGAATACCTGTCACCATAAACATACTTTAAAAAATTTAATTTATCTAAAAAATGTCTGGCTTCCCCTACAAGGGATGTGTCATTTTTGCTCATATGAGTATTTTGATCATAGCAGAAGTAACATTTAAAATTACTGTAAATAGCAGATATTGTTTTACACAAATTCTAGATTAAGTGCTTTCAATTTGATGCTTTTTGCAAGATCTTAAACCTATTGTGTATTGAAATCCTAATAGATAATTGTTAACTGTTTGAAGTCATGACCACTGTGAGGGTGGTCATACACTGGAATAGGTTGCCCAGGGAGGTTGTGGATGCCCATCCCTGGCAGTGTGCAAGGCCAAGTTGAAAAGGTCTTTAGAAATCTGGTCTAGTGTAAGATGTCCCTGCCCATGGCAGGAGTGGTTATTACTAGATGATCTTTAGAGTCCCTTCCAACCCTTAACATTCTATGATTTAATGAAGAGCTCTCAGAAAAGGTCATTCCAGCCTAGATATCTCAGGCTATCAAGGCCCATAGCTGTCAGCCAGGTAACTGTACTGTGTCAGTTCAGTAGCACTGTGTACTCACAGCTAATTTTGGATAAGATTGGTAAGGACTGAATGTTTTGAGTGTGTCCTGATAATGAGTCATAGTGATTATGAAGTAACCACTGTGAATTCTCGTTGTTAATGAGCAGCAATTTAGCTAAGCCTTGTTTGGAAGTTTGAAACTGGTCTGGTTTATCAATTTGTTAAATGTTTCTATCACAGTGATCTCTAATTTTCTGGCTGGTGTGTATATATATACACACACCCATATTTTCAGTGATAACACCAGTGTCAGAGTCATTGGTAATGTGAAGGAGAATTTTAATTGCGTACTCTCAGATTTCACCTAACTAGCTCTCTGCCTTTTGGTCATTTAGTCTATGCAAAGCATTTATGGTACACCACAGTCAGTGAGGGAGAAAGGCACCATCAGGTAACAAATCATTTCAGCTCTTCTGAACATCAAGCTTGAGATTTGGAGTCACCTATTTTGTGTGCCTACATCTCTCATCTGATTATAGAGAAAGATTATGTGAATTTATTTGGTTTGGAACCAACTACAAGTCATTGCTGAACAGTGTCCTATCCCTGAAAACTGTCTCTTCTGGGTACTTAAATTTTCTGTTAATTCTGGCCCAAGATGTCTAAACATTAAACAGTCAACACAGATTTTTCAGTTATGCATCGGCTACTTGTATCAAGAGGAATATTAACTTATTTCAGTAGACTGTTTGCTGGAGGCTTCCATATCAATGATGATGAGGAAGTTCAGTCCATTATCTGCTGTGCCTGCAGTTAGGCAGCTGTACTGGTTTTATTGAACCAAGTTCAGAGATTCATAGATCATAAAAGCCAGAAGGAACCATTGTGTTTATTTGCTGTGACCTCCTGCATAACACAGTCCACTGGAGATTTTGGAATTAATTCCCATGTGAACTAGAGTGTTCCATTTAGAAAAGCAACCAATCTTGTTGAAAGTGTTTCTAGAGATGTCTGCCATAATCAGTAGCAAATTATTTTAATGTTTTATTAGTCTTTAGTGCTTTTTAGCCAACCCAAATTTGGCTGGCTTCATCTAGATCATTTGATCTCATTACAGAATTACCTACTGGACTGATGAATCTGCTATTATGAAGTGCCTGTTTGCCATGTAGGTATAGAGGCTTTGGGCATGCAATTCCCTAACCTTCCTTTTATTAAGGAAAACTGAATGAACTAGCTACTGAAGGACATGAATTGTGAGAAGTATTTTCTGATCAATAGATCTTGTATAAACATTTTCTATGTTATCAACACCCTTCTAATATGGCAGACCTTGGAGCTGGAAAACACAATATGCCCACAGGTGCTGTTCCACTGTCAAATACAGAAATACAGGTATCTTACCTATTCCCAGTAAATATCCTGTTTAGTGAAACAAGGTCTTGTCTGGTTTTGACAACATTGTTGAATTTGGAGGTTGTGTTTATGTATACCTATGTTTTCAGATGAGCAAAAGAGACAAATTCTTCTGTTTTGTAAGTATTGGCTGCATTTGGACCTATTAAAATACATTATAAAATGCTCAAAGCCATACCCAGTGTTTACATTGATGCTCATTTTAGCAAGTGATCTAATCATAGTGTTAGTGATCTGTCCTTATTTGCTGTTCACACACTGTTATGTCCTCTAGAAGTAAAGTACTTTATGCCCTTTGGAAGTCCTTACTTCTATGTAATCACAGATATATCACACAGCATATGTTAAAAAAAACTGTTGTTCATTCTTGAGCAAATAATGATATTTATTTTACCTTCTCTGTCTGAGGGATAACAACTTTATTATCTCAGTTACCCATTTCCCAAAGTTCCTAACAGAATGGAGGTAATTCTTTCCAAGGCTATTTCTGAGCAAGCAAGGAATGTTTTTCTCTTTGATATCCACAGAAAGAACCAAGTCAACCAAACAACTACCAGGTAAGGCGGGTTCCTGAAGGTGGGAGCTGCTCATACCCGTTTATGAAACTCTCAGCCAGTTTTAATCCTTTGATAGGTTTCATATTGACTTTCTGTTACTCTAGTTTTGCAAGCAAAATGTGTCAAGTCAAAGACCTTACAGTAGTCTAAGAACATCACATCAAGAGCATTAGTCAGCTGCAATTACTTTATTAAGACTTAGAATATGATCACAAAGATATTAAGTTAGGTCTTTGCTATTATACACAAGAGAAAAGACCCTTTTCTACTTGATCTCATTAACTCTGTGAAACTGAACTGGGCTGTTGTTGATACATAATGTGATTAGTGCAGAAAAACCTGGGTTAATGGGATAATCTTGGGATATCAGCTTCCTTTTCCATTTCTGTCACATGCTAGTGGATGCATTTTTTCAGTGTAGTTCTTGATAGCTGCTTGGAAGGGTGAGACAAAGGAAACTGGGCAATTTCTGTCTTAAACATTGTTTTCAGTGCAAGTTGTATTCTTTGCCTTCTATTCAGGTCCTGTTTCTTCTGGGGTATGCTATTGCATAAGAACATGGGTTTTTTTCCATCTATAGCATGAGTTCACTTCCCAGGATGATGGTTTGTGTGTGTAACTTTGGGAGGATTAGAGTTAAAAATGCCAAAGGAATGTGCTACACCAAAATTCTTCCTGGGGCAGATGTGTGTGCTTTGGTTATACTTGTGGATACATCTCAAAGGCAGCAGTGATTGTCTGAAATTTGAATTATTTAAAGCAGAGAACCTGGACTTTGAGGGGAGTGGAGAGCGCACTCTACAATTATTTGTGTTACTTATCAAAACCAGAAAAACCTCCAGGTGAAATTCTGGCATACTTATTGTACTTTATACTTGGCTTTCTAGATAACATTCTCTTCTTTTTCTCTCAGTGTAATGAATAGAGGAGCAAAGACTTCACAGAGATACTGGAAACAGGCTTGCTTTCATTAAAATTTGCCTATGTAAAGACATTTGTGTAACAAGAACAAGAGTGAACAATAGAAGCGTAATAAAAAAGTTCAGCCAGAAATCAGACTGAACAGAAGAGCTTTAAGACAATTCTTTTTGTTCACCAGTGTTATCTAGATTGCAGAAGAGAAAGAAAATTTAGAAATATGAGAAAAGGGGGAAAGCCAGAATGACTATTAGTTCAAGAAGGTTATTTGAAAAGATTCAATATGTGGCACACTGTTAGAATTAAAATTTTCCTAGGAAAATGCTTAATTAAAAAAAAAAAAAAAAGAAAATCAGCAAAGATAGCTACCAGGCAATTAATATTTTCATAAGATATAAAGTAATCAAGGCCAAGGCACTACAAGTTGTATTTCAGCTGGCAGATAGTTTCACTTGGTACATAAAATACAACTGCTCCAAGGAAGTCAGTGTCAGGCAAGGATAGTAGTAAGGAATTTAGCTGCAAAGCTTGAGAGAGCAATATCCAGGCTCTTACTGTTTTTCTTTGTTCTTACCTGTTAGGCTAGAATTGCACTGGAAAATCTAATGATGCAAAGGCATGAAACGAAGATGGTGGCATATGTATGATTTGGCTGTGATCACACCTGGGAGATGTGAATATTGTCTATATTTAAGTGAAGTGTTCATTAAAATATTTTTTATCTTTAGGATCATTTCCTTCCGATCCTCCTTATTCAGTGAACACAAGACTTTGTTAGCCTAGCATAAATGTTGGCAGAATAGTTCAAAATATCTCATTGCAACATGGAACGGTCCTGACTTTGCCATGAGATAATATGTAGTACACACCTCTCTGTCATGCCCTTGAAGGCTGGTTTTCAGGGCTGAGCAGATTTCATGATAGTGCTGGGCTTTTGCTGACAGATCCTATAGTATTTACATTTGGAAAGACGCATTATTCATCTTTTTCCGCCTGGCACCCAGTTACTAATGTATCATCTGGGCAATAGGAGGGCTAATGACCCTAGGAGGGCATCGTGTCTAGCAGTGCCACTGTAAAGCGCAGCTGTAGCTGCTGTAACGCAGGTGATGGCTCAGGCACTGCAGACAGCCACGCCTGTGCTTCAGGCTCTAAACAAGTCGCATTTACCACAAGCAACATAAAGTGACCGCCAGCCTTAATCGTTCCCCGGTTCAGCGCAGAGCAGAGCAGGGCACCTCTGCAGAGACAATTCCTTCACTGAAATACCTCAGAGCAATGGGGCTGGCGCAGCTTCCTTCTGTCTTTTTGACTATTTAATTAAGTCTGTGACTATTCCTCTTACTGGGTTTAATTATCATTAAATTTTCTAGATCTTTGCAAAACCCAGTTCTCTTGCCAGGATGATTTTTTTTTTAAAAATTTTAAGGAGTTTGCACTTTTGCTCATTGCTGACTTTTAGTGCCACTTGTGTGTGCAATGACTGAAACGTTGAGCAACTAAACACAGCAGCACAATGATTCACAACTTTCATACTTTTTGAAATAAATCCAATTTAAAAACTATAAACATATTAATTATGCAAATGCAAACAAAAAAAAAAAATCAGGAAAGGTTCAAGGTGGCCATGACAAAGAATTTTAACTTGCCATTAGGAATTTCTTTTCACCTGTGGAATAGGGTTAGAGTATTATTTCATGTATCCAGGCAAAGTAGTACACAAGTGTGTTTTCATGAATAAAATTTTAAAAGTGATGACACAGTAATAGTAAAATCTCATTTCTGATTTTGCAAACACAAGCACATCTTCATGAAAATGAAGCTATCAGTGAATAGGAATTTCATTATATAGCGTCTTTGAGCTCCTTTAAGAAAATGTGTAGTTTAAACTATGAATATTCAACAGTCCATAAAATACCACAGTTAAGGACTCTTCTAATATGCCTAAGTAATGAATAGTTCCAGGAAAGGTGGCTCACAATACAGAAGAAGAATCCAGATTTATCAATTCATTCTCAACTGAATTATATGCTAATATTATTATATGCAATTTGAATATTGCATATTGTACTTCCTTAGCTCTTTCATGCCTATGATCAAAAGCATTTAAGAAATTATATTTCATGAAGTAAAGAAATTTGGCTGAGAATGAATTCTATGGCAGGTGTTATAAACTCAATTTAAACCACTAAAAATAAATCTCTAGGTGACAATTGCCACATAGGACCATGTTTGAATAACATGGAAACATATTCAAAAGGACACAATGAATGAACATCTCCAAAAGTAAAAATGATAAATATAGCATAGCAATTGCCTAAGAGGTAGTGCCTGCCAAATGAGGCACCTTCAAGGTCCAGGGAGTGAACTGTCTAGAATTGGGTCAGAGTTATTTTGATAAAGTCCTTTTTGCTGTTACAAAGCTGATTTGCTAGAACCAGAAGTCTTTCTCAGAAATAATTTCAACTGAAGTTGATCAGGAACGTTTCAGAACTTTTATTCTGCAAAGAGAATAAAAGCACAAGCCCCATTTCCCACACTGTGAGATGAACCCACCTTTTCCCTCTGTGGTCCTCTCCTCTGGGAAGGAGATACCCCACAGGACAGGAAGGCAAATGGTACATTTTGGGAGAAAGGGACAGAGAGGATTTTGCTCTTGCAAAAGCTGAAGACTGGCTCCTGACCACTCTGATGCAAATGACTGCATCCTTTTGGTCATTCACGAAAGGTCCTGCAATCTTGTACACTGGTGATCTGACCAGATCCCTCAGCCCATCAGCTACGCCCTGCTGAGTTGGCCCAAGGAATTGCAAACAGTGGCAACTCCTTTAGTTCCATTAAATTCCTGCATTTTTTTTAGTACTGAGTAGAGATGTATTGTGCTGTCTAATAACTGTAATAATTCTCAGCACTTTTATATAGCTATTCATCTTCAAAGAGTATCACTAATATGAACTAATTAATTTTCTGTTTTTCTTCTAAGACACAGAATTGCAAACTGTGATCATGCAGACCACGCAGACAATTATTATTTTCTTTGCATTGCAGATTATTCCAAAGACTATTTTTGTTATTTAGGTGTAGTCTTGCAAATATTAACTTCATGAGAGTTAAAATGATTAATGATGGAATTTCTGCTTTAAAAAGTTCAAGAGTGGCATCCTAGTAAACCTTATTGAAGAGGATTCTTTCATCTAAAACTTGACTATTAGGTACTGAAAAAGAGTGCTAAGCCACTGGGTTTTACACAGTCCAGACACAGAAGGAATCAGTAAATCTAATTTTTATACTATCATGAAATTATTAAATTACATATTCAAAGCTGTACTGTTTAGGTTTTTTTCTTTTTTTTTTTTTTTTCTGTTCCCAGTAGTCTTTTGAAAATATTTTCCACAATGATTTTTCAGCAGAACAGTAACTAGAAATTCTTTTCACCCAATAGAGGAAGTATAAAAGATGCATTTTGCAAAAGATAATTTGATCAAGATGTATAATGCATCAGCCACTGTTCCACTGACCAGCACTTTATTCTTGGCTGTTTCCACTACTCTAGTGGTTATTGCTTCTTACTTAAGGGACAGCAAGAGGTTAAACTAACAGAGTTAACTAATTTTTTTTTTACCCCTGCTCTAAGGTAATAATAATTAAAAAATAAAAGGCATTTAAAATGAGCAACAGTGCAGAATCCTTAAATGTCTTATGTCTCCTCTCTCTAGAGAGAAACACAAAGAGGTGAATCTCATCATTATTTGTCTTTTCAAGGGCAAAACTGTGATAGACAGGGCTTAATGTGTATCTTGGTAGAATTGGATTTGATCCTCAGGGCTGGGCCAGAGGGCTGCTTTGTTAGATTTGTTAGATTTACTCTCTCTCCTGTGTTCTCTCTCTACCACAAACAAAATTACCTCTTGGAGGCCTGCATCAGCCTCGGCATCCTGAGACTATCTCCTTTTCTTGATTTCAGTCACATCTAAATCTGTTTAAACTGTCGACATGATGATTTGTGGAGAGACAGGGATTAAGCAGAAGGGAGATTAACACAGTTGTCTGTCTTCTTTGAAATAATATACCTGCTGACAATAAGGGCATTCTTCAATTTACATAACTTAGCTCACAACAAAGGCTTTTATGGTTGTTATTGGGTTGCTTTTTCTTTGCTATCAGCAGAACTCAACTGCTACCTGCAAATTTAAAACCTTGACAGTCCATCTCTTCAATTCCTATAAGACTGAGAGACATGCCCTCTTCTTTTTCTAGATGGAATGAGTTTCTTTGGTATTTAAGCAGCATGCATTCAAATAATTTAATTAAGAAATATATATTCTGTTGGATATGAGATGTACTTCAAGTGCCCCAAAGAAAACACCTACGTTCCAGTAAAGTCAAAAGTGAGTGAAAAATTGTTTTGAAACAGAACCACAATCTCTGTGTTTTTCTTTCATTTTCTGAAAGAAATTAGTAGATTAATTATTCTTCTGGTTGTCTAGCAAAAACCTCATCCACCCAAAAAAACAACCAAAAAAACAACCAACCAACCAAAAAACCCTCCAAAATTTCCACCATAATACTTACCTAGATAATTCTTAACAGCAGTATCTAGAATTATTTGAGTGGTATTTTGGGCTTGGCATTACTGTAGTGGAGAACAAAGCACTGTAGAACAAAAAGAAGAAAATTTCATCTAAAACTGGGAATAAGAATGTCTATTTTTTTGCACTTTTTACATTTTATCCTTCTCACACTTTCTACATTTTATCGTTGTTCAGTTATAAAGAATGAAGCACTGAGCCTTTTCTTCTCTGTGTACAAGGCTTTGTAAAAGAAATCTTGTTTTGAGTTAGGAATTGAATTGTGATGTAGCATTATGCAAGTTAAGGGAAAGCACAAATTTCAAGCCAGCAAATTGATAAATGTACTGTCACAACCCCAGAAGCTGAAAAAGCTGCATATGCAGGAGAAAAGGGAATAATTACATTGAGAAAAACCCCGGTAGCTTCCTAGGTGTGAAACTTCTTTTTTTTGTACTTTATTTTTTGCATGAAATCTCACATAAAGGTTACTTCATGATTGCTGGGCAGTGTGCTGTTCTGTTAGGATGCAGGAATTATCTTCAGCCTTGTTTCTCTAGGAGTCAAAGCATTTGTGGAAATATCTGTTGCACCAGAACTAGGAAAGTTTTCTGTATTACAGAACTTCATACTGTAGCTCTGCACATTGCAGAGGAGTGAAGGCAGAGGAGCAGACAGAAACTGTTCTTTTCATCTCCCTCTGTGTCTCACTGAAATGTTAAACAAGATTTTATCATGGTGTAGAATTTGTTTGTTTGGTTGGGTTTTTTTTCAATATTAACAACTAAAGTGATAATAACAACTAAAGGTGATGACATAAATAAAACCAGTGACTGAGTCAATCCATTTCTTAATCTGTTTCCTGAATTAAATATGTTTTTGATCTCTAAAGAAATTTATTTTTCTTTTTGTTTTTTTTTTTCAAACCTTTTACTTCACAATTATCCTTTAGTGCTCTCAGTTATATCACATTGCCACTCCTTAAGAAAGAGATTATTTTCCTGAACTTCCCAGTTAAACTAAGCAGTTGCTAATCATTCAGATTCTTAGTAAAGAATTTCCAGATAGACATCTAAACTTTGAGGTGCTTATAAAGCTTGAACTACGTCTTTAAAATTAATCCATTTTTGGCAGAAATTCCAACAGAAACTGCTTTTCCATCTTTGTATTAAAGCACCACAACTAAATAGCTCCTGTGATGTGACATTTTGGTTACTTGACCCTTGGAAATAGCAATATTCCTTCAAGGGAATAAAGATGCAGGTTCAGTCTCCAGGTATAAGTCAAGACACTGAGCTGAAAGATTATCCCAGTGATGACAACAGGAGGTGATGTACACAGGTAACACTATCAGTGACACACACCTTTACACAAGACATTCAGTGGACCCCTTATACTCCAAAAAGCACACGGAGTTTCTGTCTTTCCATTGATTTCACTGCCTTCTGATTAAGACTGGAACCATTTATGACTATTATTGTTTTGGTTTAACCTATCAACTAATACTGGACTGCTGACAGTTGAAAAAGACTCAGATGTGAAAGGAAAGGCTTTGTCTTACACAGGTCTAAGGCAGGTATGGTAGAGACAGATAAGTTCACAAGAAAAGACACACAATGATTAACAGAGGTAGAATACTTGATGAACAGGTCCTTGCACTAAAAGAGATTTGGGCAGCTATATGTTTTCTACTACATTCTACCTACAGTAATTGCAGTTGTTTCTGTAGGTCAGATCTTATTTTTAATTAATTAAATTGCTGAATTGGGTGTTTTTAGGAAGGACAGTCTTAATTCTAGCTTTAAAATCTGTAAAAGTTTACTTCTAACTAAATAAACCAATCAGGAAGAATAGGGTACCTCTATAAATTATCCTGACATTTCACTTATGGGAAAAATTATCTGGAAATTACCTTGTATTGCCACAGATAAAAGAAGAATCAGAAGTGCCAAAAGGATGCTGAGAAAGGCTGCTGTACTGTCCCTGTCTAGTTTAACCCATTAGTTTTTTTACTTTCACTCTTAGACTTCTCAGAAAAAAATTGAGAACAACTCCCTGACAAAAAAAGAGTTCATAATTTCCTTTTATTGTGTGAAATAGTGTCAGCTGTTGCCACCAAATTGCTGATATGAAAGGAATTGATATTGTTTGCTTCCTGAAACGTTTGTTTCATTATGCGTAGTCTTAGAAATACATGGAATTTTGTTTATGCTTGCAATACCTAATCTAAAATAGAGAGTGAAAAGCACTCTTTCCAAACTCCAAATTTAATTGCTTACGATATTCTCTGTGGGAGTAAAAAAACTGCATGAGTACCCAGCATGAAAAAGCACTGAGATTAAATACTAAACAATTCACCTTACTGTGACTTCATATCAATGGGTTAAACATGATAAACAGTTTATGTGTTTACATTAATTTTAGATGCTGGGTATATCTGTTGGATGAATATATTTGCTGTTGTTTTTTTGGCTCATCAGTAAATCTAGTACAAAATCTGATACTATACCAGTTGGATTTATATTGCTGCAACAGACAGAGATTATTACTGATGCCAAGAAGACTGATTTTCTACTGATTTGATTAGGACAGTAACTGCAAAGCTACATATTCTTGCTAATATACAAGAACACTGCAGGCCCCTAGAAGGCTGTAGAAAGGAATTTTGCACTGGATTTTGAAAAAACGTATCTGTTCTTTCTCTATCCTACTGCATCTATTAGAAAATTCATACAAATTCTTTAATCAGCCTCTTCATGTGTGCTAGGAAATGGGCTTTCCATATTAACCAGGGAAATGTCAACGCAAGGCTATGGGGGCTGGTGCTAATAAGGTTAATGAATAGTTGGCCTGAAAAGCAACAGATGGGCCTAACAGAGCGAGAGTCTTACTGGCATTTGTAATGCCTAGGGTCAACTGCAGTTTATCTTCATTTCTTTTCTCATTTAAAATATTCCAACGGAATAATAAAATAAGTTTAAATTTTCCCTACAGGGAGATGAAATATATGCAGCACTGTTTATTGAATATCAATGTGTTTGGTTATAAACAGAGGATTGCTACACCACTGCTGGAACTGTTATTGTTACATATTTGCATTTGCAGAGGAATTTTTTGTTAGATCATTTAAAAGAATACTCTCATCAATTGTTGCTTCAGAACTGTTATGGCTGGTTTTGTTTGGAGTTTTTTTGTTTGTTTGCTCTGCTGAAGACGGATAACAGAGAAGGTCAATTTCTGGTTGTATATTGTAGCTAGAGACATGACTACTATGCTAAATTTGAATAGAGGAAATGTAAGGGTGGAGTTTGAATGCCCATGTTATGGTATCTCCAAAGATGACTGAATTCATGCTCGTTACGATAGAATGTCATATGATAGAATAGGGTAGACAAGACAAAAATAAGTGGTAGAAATCATGAACATTTCTAGCTGAAGCAGATGTTTCTGACCAAAACGTATTTGTGGGACCTAACAGTGCCTGCTGTGACCCCATTGTCCTTCATCTCAGGTCCACTAGTCTTGAATCTGAAGGAATAACCTGTACAAGAAGCAAGTGATACAGCTCTCTCTATGCTAAACACAGGCTCAGGGGAATGTTTTACTATCACTAAAGCACACACATGTTGCCTGAATTTAGACTACATTATTTAAGCTGTAGTCTCAGCTAAAATAGTGAAATATAATGTTGAGGGAGATTTTCAGATTTGTTCTACCAGAATGTTTCTTGAATAGGAATTATTAGAGGGGGAAAAAGTAACCACTGCTTTCTTATTTAGCTTATATCTCCCTAAAATTGTTCCAAGTAAACATTTGGATTGACATTAGTTTTATTTATGAAACTCACTTTAATGCTTTGTAAATGCATGGAAATAGCTAAGAATATATTAAAGTTTGGGGTTGTTGTTGTTGGCTAGACTTCGCGAATGAAGATTTTGGGATAAGCCTGCGCAATGGATTTTTTAGGTGAAGCACAGTGTGCGCAGAACTGGCCCCACCCCCTTTACTCCTGAGGTTCATCTTGCCACGGCCGAGCACGCTCGGACGGTGACAGCGAGTTCCTCAGGATTCGAACCGGCGTCCTCAGGGGAGGAGCCGGCTCCACAGGCGGCAACTTACACCATTCGGCCAACACCCGCCACCCATTTCAGATTAACATTAAAGAAAAAAAACAGCAAACAGAAAAGCAAAAAACAGAAAAGCAATAATGTCAGATTGTTGAGCAATCCTGGGAGCCCACATGGGTTGGAGCACCAGGGGAAGACCTCGCCTTGTCCTCTCTGCCACCGAATGACACAAATGTGGCACTGCAGCCACGCCTGCAACATGAGCTGGGGCAGGAAAGTTTGGGGTAAAACTTTTAAAAACACTCGCACCTGAGCTGATGCTGCCAAGTTTTACGTATCAGAAGCCTTTGATCACCTTCTTTCTGCTTCTTGACTGCTCCCTCATGCCAGCGTTCAAACTTCCATTGACTTTATTGGGGGAAGAATTAGGCCAGTACTGTGGGCTTTAGAAAATCTCACTTTATGCAGATTTTAAAAGTAGTATTGGATTATTCATAATGAAAACTCTTGACTTCACTATGATTTTGTGCAATTCAGTCATATCAAAGTATCTGATGAAATTTGTCTCATGTGAGTTTAGACGTCCGAAAATTAGGTGTCCAAGTCAGCCAGTACACTCAACAAGACAAATGTTCCTGCTGAAGTTGTCCAGCAAAGAACAGAAGACAAAATAAATTATGTAAGATGTAATGACTGAATTAATTTTCCTACTCATTCTAAAAGAAGGATTTCTGTTATGATAATCATGACATTTTGAGCAGGAATCTGTTTTATAATACTGTCAATTTAAGCAGGCATGAATTATCAAAAATTTCAGACATTAGTTGAACTTATAAATAACTTTGGATATCTTGCTAAAGAATAAAATATTCTGCATACAATACAGAATATTTTAGTGTCAGTGTCTTGGAAGAGAGATAAATATATCACTGAATAATTTACTAATTGTTCTACTATCTCTATAAATTTGAGAAAAGTAAGAAAAATATTACTGAATAATTTATTTAATGAATTTCATATAATATGCAAAGTAATATTTAATCTGATTTGCTCACGGATAGATGGAATGAAATGCGTGGGCTGGGATAAAACTCATCACATAAATTCAAGACTAGAAATATCTAATTTTCATCCACTTCATCATAGAAGGAATTCAATCATCATATCTTTGTGATAGATCTGTTCTGAGCCATCCTTGTACAGCTGCAACTGGTTGCAAGCTGTGTAGAAACAGTAAGGAGGAGTAGAATCTACTCACTTTCCCCTTGAGCACCAGAGAACTTATGTGCTTGTTGAATAGGTGATGTTTATATTCGTTTGTGTTTGCTAGTACACAATTAAAGTGAGTCAGTTCCAAGTTTGGTTTAATAGAAGGCACTTCCACTTGACTTCTAAAGAGTACCATTGTTTCATTCCCTGATGTATTTTAAGAAGGGATAATCTTATTTAATTGTGCAGATAACATCTACCTTCGCCTACCTGAACCAACTGTCTTGAGAGTATGGCCTGTCTTCTGACTCACCTGCCCATTTCCTTTATTTAAATTACTTTAAGTTTACCCACTGTAGTTTAGTTCATTGAAGGAAGAAAAAACTAAAACTTCCATGTTAAACTGAAAGTCAAGTGCAACATACCTTTTTTGTACTTCTGAAGTTCTAATTATATCCGACATGGGTTTTGGGAATTTTATGGTAGGATAAGTTTTTTAAAAGTCTGCTGACTTTTCAGGAGAAAGAAGACAAATTTTTTTGCTAATGATAATTTTTCAGATACTAAGTTTTAAAAATAACTGTGTTCATGGAGATGCCTCATTTCAGTATTTTAGATGATACAGACTATATTTGTAAGACTGCTGGGTGGTTTCAGAGAAGATTTCTAACCTCTATCTCCAGAAAATCACTTGATGACCATATGAGAAAAGAAGATAACCAAATTGCAGAAAAAGAATTTAACCAATGCTCTCTAGTATATAGTTGTAACATTTTCTGAAAGATAAGCTAATCTTGCCTTTTTTTGTTCCCCCCTTCACCCTGATAACTTTATGATTACCTAGAACTCCACATGCGTTAATGTAATGTATAAATGATCAGTGTTTAGTCTTTTGTACACTTTCTGTAGTTCAAATCTTACAATTGCTTAGTAATACACAGTTGTGTTCCCTTATGAAAAAATATAATTCTAATGAAATCTGATAGATGGCACTGTTGGATTGTTGATAAACCATCTCAAGACTGACTCCTACATTATTAGTATTCAGAAGGAAACTATTGTTTATTAAAAAACTGTTGCTTTAGAAAGCTTGATAGAAACACATTTATTTCAGCCCGTGTTTGCTCAATAGTGGGACTCAATGTACTGATCTGGTAGTTGGTGTGTAATTCTCTCTTTTTCACTTGTTCCAGAGCATGTCTATATCCCATTAAGGCTTGCTATGCTTATATGTAAGTGTGTGGGTGTTTCTCACCTCAAATTACAGGGTTTCTGGTCAGAGCAGAGTTTTTGGGAATGAGAATTTTGTTTCTTTCTTCTTTTGTTATAAGCCAGAAACTTTGTATTACACATTCCTTTCATATTCCATTTATCCTTTTCTATAAAGTCTTAAGGGTGACTACTACCTCCTGTGGGATTGCCAGTACTTTCAGATGAATTGGCTATGATTATCTGAAGCAAATTAAAGGCTAACTTGTCTAGCTTTTACACTAACTCAAGATCAGACAAAGCCAAAAGCACTGTTGGAACTAGTCTGGGTAAATCCACTGGATTTTGTTTGGACTAATACTTAATGCAGCTTCTGCAGGAGTATTAGAATGAGAAATTTCTTGATATATTATCTCACATGCAACTTGGAGAATAACTAGAAAAATGATGGCAAACAATAAGCAGCAATGAGATGATTCAACTATCCTTCAATATATAACAATGCTGTTGTGTAAAAACTACATTAAAAAGTTATTTTATGCACAAGTGGAATTCTGTTATAGAAAAATCTGTATACTTGTTCTGAACTCTTGATTTTTAAGGTAAAACAAAAATCTAGACAGACACTTGTTGAACATCTGCTTTGTGACATTGATTCTGTCTGTTCTGCATCATTTATTCCCACTCCTCTCAGCATTGCAGTGAATAAAATTCCACAGTAGACTTCTAAGCAGTTAAACATATAGACTTATTAAATAATTGCTCCAATTTGTCTGCTTTAAAATTGACTACAATGTGCAATTTCTGTGATTCCAAATCATAATGAATACACCTAAAACCACCAAATGCACTCACCCACTTTGGAAGAGCCAAGCAGCTCTTTGAAGAAAGCAATGGATTTAGGAAGGTAGAGTTGCTATAATTGCATAGTTTGAAATACATAATGCACCACTAAAATTTTCTCTGATGATAATGCAAAAATCAATGTGCCAACAACTTTAATGACTATCTTCTTTCATGTTTGAGGGATATAAAAAATGTGAGGATGGTTCTTCCTTATTGTGAGGAGAAAATGGAGAGAACAATGCAAAGCTGAAACTATCCCTGTGAATTTTCTCTTGAGATGCTTTTCACTCTTTCATTTCTTCAAAAACAAAAGGTTTGTTCTGCTGGAGAACAATTACAGGAACTGTGAGAACTCTGAATTCTGAAAGCTGTCAGGAGGCCAAGGTATGCTGGTGATGGTCCTTTGCCTGCATGTTTTCACTGTGTACTGAGCATCTTTTTCTTCCTGTCAGCAGAGTGTCGGCCAAGTTGCTCTTGCTTTGGTGGCAGCAGCTGGATCCAAGACCTTGAGTCTCCAATGGTTTTATAAAGGCATGAAGGTGTAAGTGGGAATAAAGCACTATTATTTTCCTGTGAGGTAGGAAATGTGAGTCTTGTTTTATGTCAAGGCAACCTCTTGGCTAGCCCATTTGGTCTTTGGTCACGTGCACACTTTTGGGTATATACAGTTCCCTGTGTGAGAGCTGGGGAATTAAGAAATACAGCAACGTATTCTGCCAAGGCTTTTCCATTTCTGGTCTGTACACCCCTTTACACAGAGTTCTTAGGGGAATGAACTAAGACTCAGTTATTTTAATAGAGATCAAAAAAGATGCTAGTCAAGTACAGAAATAAATCATGAAGACTGCACATACCTCTGAGTAGAGTACAATTTGCTTACATTGAGTCAAGTCACCTAGAGAAGTAAATTTTATTTCAGCTAAAAGTATTTGTGCAGAAATAGAACATACCTATTATTCATGTCTTATGAGGCTTTATAATTTCATGGCTACACAAAGCTATCAGGCTATTTCAAGCCTACAAAGGACTGCACCTAATTCAGTAATTCTGCTCCAAGAGAATCCTCTAATGGGACTCCATGATACAAAAAAAAATCAGTTTATAATGGAAGATTTGAACCTTTGATGAAATGAAAAACAGTTTTTCTGATGAATTTTGCTCCTTTAGATTCAGGAGATATTTTTTACTTAAAAAGTAGTGTCCAATGCAACAAGAATTGATTAGTGGGGGAACATTGACTGCATGTGGTATAACTCCTTAATATAATGTCTTAATAGATCAGATTTTTTCTAAAATTATTCTCTGAAAAAAGATGCAATTACATCATTTATGACTTTGGTCTTTTGAGCATTTTGGCTTTAAACAAAATAGTCTGCTTAAGAAATGCCATAGTTAGTATCTGTGCTTCAGTTGTGTAATTAAAATGCCAAATCTGGGCTGTAGTTGACAAAGATTTTAATCTCCACAAGCACATGTAATAGATATGTCTCACCTGAATGTATTCTAGATGACCAATTGCACCATTTGCAAGACACTGATGTCTCAACTTCTTCCATAACCAGATGCTTAATGTTCAGGAAAAAAAGTAGTAGTAGAATTTTAAAATATTTGCTCATTTAGGTGGAATAAAACAGGTTCTAGGAGTAACTGGGGACTACTTCACTGCCTGTAAGAATTCATCAAGGCAATCTTTTTGCCTAATGATGCAGCCATGGTTATAAATTACAACACCACTGTAGTTGCAGCTAGTTCTTGTTTTAGCAAAAGAGAAAAAGAAAGGGTACCTTAGAAATTAAAAATAATTATCCAGTGTTTTAAATACTATTTTAGTTATTTTAAAGATATTAATTATATTTGCTTTCCATTGATTGCTCTTCTTGTCATCTCAAAAACATTGGATCATTTTCCTGAAAGCAGATGAAAGCCTGAGAAGTCTTTGTCCTATATTTTAAAAAAGGAAAGATGAACTTTCCAGTATCTTATGTCAGACATTCAAATGATTGTCAAAAGATTGGGAAAACATTACAGAGTAAAAAATTCTGTTTAGAACTTTATATAAACAGTCATGCAAATGTTTTGTTTACATGAATGAAACAAAAGGAGAAACTACCAACATAATAACTGTCCTGCTGCATACTGAATTTACTCAAAGACATTTTTGCCAAAAAAATGAAGAGAGAGGTTTGAAAAGATGGTGGTTTGATGGTGGCAGGAAAATCTTTGCTCTGTTGAGAACACAGGAAGCTGCAAAGCACTTCAGGAAGAAACACAGTGGAACTGTTAGAAATACAAATCACTAGTACAAAGAAATACGTATCCATGATTTGAGCCTTCTGCATAATGTAATTAATATTTCCATGATTTGGGCCTTCTGCATAATTTAATTAGTCATTTTATTTACTGGAGGAAAATACTGGAGGAAAGGTGACTCTAAACTGAGTAATGTGAAGGACTTATAGGATAAAGCAGGTAATGGGTAAGATTTCAGGAGTGGAAGGAAAGTATCTTTGGAGAGCAAGAAACAGAATCATAGATTGGCCTGGGCTGTAAGTGACTTACAGTCCCACCCTGGGTTAGGGCTGGTGTTAAGAGAAAGTTGCTCAGAGCTTCCTTGGTCTGAAGCATTGAATCTGGGCACTTCTCACTTGGACCTGTGGTGAAGTAAAGAAGTCACTTCTTCCCTGCAAGAGAGTATAATTCCTCCCTTACTCTTCAGCATCCCCAGATGTAAGAGCATTAAGCACTGCTGTGCTCCTGGACTCACATTGTTTGAAGGAATTTCACATTTGGAGGAAACTCACATTTGTTAGAAGGAATGAAAACATTTAGTTAGAATGTCATAGTAGTTTTGCAACATCAAAAAATACCCAAACAAACCTCCAATCAAAATAATGCACTAAACTTTTCCAGTAAAATTATAATTTTTTCTAAAAAAACCTCAAATAATTTAGATCTCCTGCAGGGAATTGTGTTGAAATAAAAGGTCTGACTTCCATGTTTTTGAAAACTGCAAGAAAATAGGTGATAGAAAAGGTTGCAATAGCTGTCAGGAGACTGAACTACACTAAAGACTCCCAGATTGTATGAAATAGCAACAGACACTGAAAGAGTCATGGCAAAGCTGACAGATACACAGTGCAAGCAATTTACTGATTATCTAGGGAAGATAAGAAAACACCTGCTGCTTGCAAAAGTCCACTACCTATCAACATTACAGAAAAAAAATTTAAAAATACTCTCCTCATCTGCCTGTCTTTTATTTTATGATGCCCTTCCCCATCGTTTTGACATAGACATACCACAAGGGTAACTGTATACATGCCTTTTTGCATACAGAGTAATGCAAATAATGACTGTTTAAATTTATTATTCTGAGAAAAGGAGGCTTTTTTAAAATCTGTTTTGAATAAGCTCCTTTATATGGAACCATTTTAGCTCTGTGATCTGCCCCTTTTGGAGATAGCATGCTACATTTAGCATAACTTGAATGAAGAATGTGCTTATGGATTTTACTCTTAAATGCAAAATTAGAAGAGAACTATAAAAGGAGTTAAGAACATTTGTATGTTGGATTTTGATATCCATACTTATTTCTAGTCATGCTTTTGTGTTGCAGTCGGGCACGGTCCCAGATTGTGGGGGGTCAATCCGGAACAACTTTATTGAAAATATAACACCATATATATGCTCAGTAAAATGAATATTCATCTCAGGGCTTGGTTTATGCTAAACATGTGGGGAGATGTTGTAACTATGGGGTAACAGACCATTAACTAGGGAGAGATACACGGTAATGGACGTATTAGCAATACAATGACAAGTTCAGGGTGTGTTTCCAAAGTCGAGGTAGCTTCATACATATTGTAGACAGGCAGGCGACAGTCTTTGCAATCTTTTATCTGTCAAGAGATGTCTATTCAGGCCTCTCTCAAGGTCTCCTCTACATCTCTGTTAACTCCTTCGTTGCTAAGTATTTTTGAACTCCAACACTTTTGTTCATTGATCTATGTGTTGTGGGGAACTTGCTTAGGATATAGGTCTGTGTCTCACAGCTGAATAAGGATATCAGCATCTGGTCAGTGTTCAAGGAGTGTGAAAATATTTTACTTTAATGTGTTTAAAGCAGAAAAACATAGGAAAAAACAGCAACAACTTTCTTGAGTGAGTAGTAGCTGCAAATGCTTTTTGACCTCGAATACTACTGTTTTGGTTTTTTTGTGTGTGTCATTTTTAGGAATCTGTCTAGCCCAACTTCATGGGGTTGAATTTATATTCTGATTTCTTATTCCTTTTTCATTAACCTGACTGTAAGTACATGTGAATTGGACGATCTCTGATACCTCTTTCTATTCTAATTGAGCGTCCTGAAAGCCAGTCAGATAAAGGTGTTTGAGAGCTGGAGGGCTGCATTCTGCTGTGTTTGGGGAAAAAAGTATATTGCGAATGTGTGCATCTGTTATAGCAGGTGTCAGTCATTTGCAGCTCTTCTTTTGAAAGGCATTGTGAATTATGGTGAGTCAAATGCTGCATCCAGAACGGAACCTTGGAGATTACTCAAGAGAATCACGAGGCATGAAGTTGGATTAAACACTTCCCCAAGAATGTCCTTTTTTTTCTTTTTTTTTTTTTTTCCCCTATAAAATCACTTTTTAAAGTATATTCATCAAAGTCTTTTATCAAGAAGCTAGTTTTTTTATTTTATTAATACTAATCATCACAATATTGTCGTAAGTATAAAATCATATATGCACTGAATTTTGGCTGTGGTCTTGAATTGTAGTTTTTATCCACGAAATTTGAAATGACTCTAATTTTAAGAATTGTAAAAAATTATCACTTAACTATCAAACAGTCTTCAATCAGAGTGGTATTAATAACATTCTTGGCTTTTATAGTGTGAGCAATATGATGAAACCAAGGGCTCCTAACTGGTAATTTTACACAGGGCCCTGTACTGGTGTCAGTGCCCAGGCACTGAAGGCTCTGGGGCAGCCTCTGTGAGGGGACGATGGGGCTGCCCCCACTCAGACACAGCTGGTTCCAGGGGGATCCAAAACAGGACTGCAAAGCAGCCAAAGCTGAGCCCAAAGCAGTGCCGGGGGCACCTCTGTGATGAGATCTTTCAGGAGGGGTAAAAACAGGTGTGCAGCCCCTCTGAGAGAGGAGTGAGAAAATGTCCAACAGCCAGAAGAAACTGCCCTGCAGCCCATGGAGAGATGACTGTGGAGCAGGTTTATTGAAGAACTGCAGCTCACGGTAAGAGTCACAATGGAAGAGGGGAAAAGTGTGAGAGGGAAGAAGTGGCAAAAAAGACCTTTAAGGACCAACCAAAACACCCCATTCTCTGTCCCCCTGCCCCACTCAGGAGGGGAAAAGGTTGAAGAGTAAGGAAGGAAGGTGTGAAAGGGGGTTTTAATTTTTACTTTTGTTTCTTGTAAAGTGAATCTATTTTAGTTGGCAACAAATTAATTTTACCCCAGTCTTAATCTCAATCCATGAGTCTTTTCATCATATTTTCTCCTGTTCTGTTGGTGAGGAAGACTCAGGGAGTGGCTGGGTGGGCAGCTAACAGGTGCTGGTCAGTGTCAACCCACTGCTGGAAGTAACGTGTTCAAGCTTTTCTTCTAATGTTCCTGTAGCTGTTGTTGTTGTTTAACCCTGGTTAAATGTGCCTGACTTTTAAATTCAGTTAACAGGATAGGACACAGTCTTCTCACATTTGGAAGACCCAGGTAAAAGTTACATTTATAGGTAGAATGACAGGGCAAGTCTCTTTCTCCCAGCAGAGAAGTATTCAAAGTGTCTTAATCACTTACCTCTCATTATAGCTAGGCCTCCTTGACTGCTTCCTTGACCGTCATAGAAATTTTAGATCCATGAAGAGAGGAAGATTAGCATTAATTTACAACAAATACACTCTTTCCCCTCCCACCCCACACCCTCCTGTCCCCCACCCCCCCAAAGTGTTTGTGGGATTTAATACAGCTTTAGCTGCAGCTGCAAGCAGAATCCCTTGTAATGATTGTTTCTGCAGCAGGGTTTCACGTGTCCTGGGTAGGTGTGCTCTTACAGAATTGCAGTTAGTTTCTTTAAAAGTGATCATGGTTTTGGGTATACAGTTATGGAAAATGCAAACTGGATTTTTTTATGTCACTGTGGTTATGACTAAATAGCTGCTTTTCAATGCTTTTATATGCTGGCACAAAGTACTTGATGTAGTGCCATTGTAATTGATTCTGAGTTGTTCCTGCCTTGGCAGCACCCCTGTTCTATCAAAACAGGTGTACGTTGCACATTACACACTGTAGTTTTCTAAGTTGACCTTGGTGAAAAGATTTGGTGAAAAGATGATGTGGTTCTTACTTTACTTCCACAGCTGTTACCTCATTTGTATTGCTATTATTCATGATACAGTAGTGCCCAGAAGCCAACAGAGAGGAATTTTCTTGGTTCTAGGTATTACACATAGAATAGTGGATACTCAGTTGAGGAGCTTACAGAGGGATTGAAGAGGCCTTAGGCACTGTAAAAGAGGTATAACAAACAATCCAAACCTGAGATTCACAAGAGTCAACCCAGTGATATGTCTCGTCATTTACAGTAAGTCCCCCATTTCAACTGACATTACTATGAAAATTTGGACCGATTCCACAGCCAAGGTCAGGATATGACATGGCACTCACAGTGTGGTGGCATTAGTAGATGATCTGTTTCTTTCTATTTATTAGTTTTTACTCTATTTTTAAATAAAAATGAATATATACATAGACACTTTAAACTGGGAGTATGTTTAAAGAAATGTCATCATTTTTTCTGTTTTGTAGGGCAGTGTAACAGGAGTTCTGCCATTAATTGGTTAATATTTGAGCACAGTGAAGTCCATGATGATATATTTCTGACATTCTAGAATTAAAAATGACATAATATAACACTAATTTTTTTCTTTGCCTTTCTAAGTAATAACAATTATTTTTCTGGAAAAGCACAACTTCAGAATTGGACAAATACATAAATGGGATTTAAAAGGCAAGAATTATTGTCATCAATAAACAAATTTCTTATCACTGTTTCTTGGCTATAAGTCTGGTTAATAATTTTTAAATGTACTTTTCAGATAAACCACCTAAATTTATGTTTGAATTATTTTCTGCCATATTTGGAACACAGAAGAGATCATTCACAATTTTGCACAACTTAAATGGTTATTTAATGGAGACTGTATGAGACTGAAAGCCTTTTTCTGCATTCTCCTTGGCATATTGATAATTGTGTAAGTAGTTTTGTTTCCTATAATTTTCCACAGCACCAATAGAGCGAGCCTCAATTTAGACTTTTTTGGCAATTGAAAATCACACTTTTCCTCATGGGTAGGTGTTATAGTTTTCTTTTAGGATCAGGTAGAATTTTCCTTTCCCCTACCAACAAATGAGGGACTAATGGCCCTTATTTTCCCCACTGCAGGTATGAAAGGGTGGATCATGGCTGAAAGGGGGTTGCTTAGCAATAGTAAATCACTGGGGTGGGGGTAGGGGAAGGGGACATTTTTTGGGTTTTCATCTTGCGGGGGAAGGAGGAGGACTGCTGCAGGGAGAAAGGGAGAGAGACGGCTCTCCGGGAAAACTTTGTCCTATGGGTTTGGGTCTCCTTCCTGTTTTTTTTCCTCCTGTTTTCCAATCCCTGGATTTTTTGGAGTTCCTGGTGTTCAAGAGAGAGAGAGACTTCACTAACCGGGGCCTTTTGCATCAGACTTCCTGAGGGGGCCAGCGGCTGCCGGCCTGGGTATGAGGAGCCCCTGAAGCATTGGCGGCTCCAGCTCAGAGTGGCACTCATCCTCCAGCTACAGATTAAGGAAAAGGATCCCAGCTCTTTCCCTCTCCACACGGCTTCTTCCAACTGACCCCACATGGACATCACCCACCCCCGGGGGGGGCTGCTCAGTGCCGGTCAAGGAGCAACATCACCACCTGCTGTCTGTAAATATTACTGCGCCCAATGGGAGCAGAGACTGGGTGGAATTCAAGGGGGCATTATCCCACAAATTGGTCGTTTAGTTCTGGTTGCTTTGTTTCTCTTGAATAGATATATATAGATACATTGTAGTTAAGAACTGTTATCCTTCCCATTGTCACATCTTCATTAAATTTTGTTTGAATTTTAAAGGAAGTTTATCTTTTTTTTTTCCTTGGTTCCTAGTCCAACAAATTCCCAAAGTTCCTCTAAACCTAGACAGTAGGTATTTCTTTGTCCCTCCTTTCCCATAAGGTTATTGAAAGTAATGGTTATATCTAAGAATGACCGTCATCCATTCCAAGTTGAGAAGTTACCACTAATAATGGATTATTTTACATGCAACTTTATCTTAATTTTACTATTCATACTAGTAAGCAGAATAACAAGAATAACAGGATATGTTACAATAGCTGCTATAAAAACTTCCAACTGTTAAATTAATCAAAGACAGAGAACATATCTAAACTACAAGTGCTTGAAAAATTTGAAGTATAATTTTTCATCAATTGTCTTTGCAAATGAAAGGTAGGGGATAAAACAGCAGATTTCTCTGGAGTGGCTATCTGAAATACTAATGTCNTTATTTCTCCCATAAAATGACTTTCTGTAGTTTTACTGCTTTTCTAGAGAAAAAAAATAAATTAGACTGATTTACTCTTCTCCACTTAAGAATCCCAGTTCCATTAAAAGTATTTTGAACATTTGATAACTTGTTGATAAACAATATAAATCTTAAAGCAACAATGCTTGGCAATGTCCCAAGACATTAAAATTAAACTATTCAAGTGATGTTCTGCTTTAGATGTCTGTGTTGAACATGAGAGTAAGGGGACTATTCTTATTCCCTCCTTTCTTTTTCAGCTCCAGATTGGTTCAACTCTTACTGAGTAAGAGGGACAAACCAGATAAACCAGAAGTAAGTGTCAGGTAATGTGTTTGTGTCATGTAGTCCTTCTCTATCAAGCTACAAGATTAAGGAGGCTTCATATATCATTGCTTCCTTATCTAGTAATTCACTGATATTGGTTAGAGAACATTATTTTATCTTCTCATCACATTGCTCATTGTTAAACAGTGATATGTTTTGTAAGCCATGGATTGTATTTGAATCAAAGTGCAAAAGCACATTTTATATTTTCATCATATATAAAACAAAGCCCCAGGATATCTCATTTCATATAAAATCTGTCTAGTGAAACAAAGTTTCCCTAATAATTAAATGCCAATGATTTCGTTTTGAGTAAGAATAGCTACATTTTTCAGGCAATAAAGGTAACTTGCCAGGTTGAGTAACGTTACAGTAACAACAAAATGCTTATCTTTTATGGAAGTATTTAAACTTTCTTAGGAAAAAAGAAATTAAGCATCTCAGTCATTACAACATAAACATAAATACTTTTAAATTGCACCCTGTTCAAGATTTTAACCATGTTGGGCTTAAGTTGCAATCCAGTGGTAAGCTGAAGGTGCATAATCAAAATTTAAGTGCATCATAGTCAGAATTTAAATGCATCAGCCTTGCAAATTTTAAACAAAACACCTATGTAACTCTTATTTTCACAGTGTACCTTAGGATAATTCTAGCAGACCCTAATAACAAGCAATGTCTGCATTACTACCCCATTGAGTGAGAAGCTACAAATCACTGCCTTGTACAGGAACAGTATGTCCCTGCGCAATGACACTGCAAAGTCTCCAACCAGGATAAATTAAGATATATTAGTTCTTACATAAACAAGATGTTGCTTAATCAAACATTTCCAACTTCTGCTGGATATTTATATTGGACTGCGTGCAGTTTTTTTCTGTACAATACAAACCCCAGGCTAGTCTGCTGCACAGTGCACAGCAGAATACCTGAATCACCTTGTGTTTGTGTGTTGCTACAGGTTTCCCTGAGCTCCTGGTAGTGTTTGGGGCATGGACGGTGTTTTGAAGAATTCTGTTTGGAGCAAATTAAGTTGAGACAAATTTTGAAACGAAGGGTTTAATCTCAACTACCTGCTGTTAAATTTCTTACCCCCAGAATGACTACTGTGTAAGGGTATATTCAAAAAGGAATGGAGCCATAAATGAAGTGACTACTGTCATTCAGAATGGAGGTAAGGTATTAGGCAAGCAGGAAAGTTATTAGAAGCAGGATGGTTTCACATGGGAAAGCCTGCCACAGTAGTCTGACTTTTGTTGATATACTTTTTCCAAAGGAAAAACTGGGCACTTTTGGAGAAAAAAAGAGGTGATTAAGTATTGGGTTTTGAATTAGATGAAAGGAAAAGATGTGTATGTAACCTACTGAGGTCTACTGTTTCTCCAAGGCATAGGGACTGGAATGATGCCCTAAGACTATAACTGTGGAAAATAGAACAGTACTCTAACAGGATATGGTACTGAAGATTGGGAGCCTTAGAAATGGCTTAGTTAAGTGATATCAAGAAATTGTGGCTTTAACCTTTCCTGAGAATATTAAAAATAGCCATGCAGTCAATTTAGTCTTCAATTTGCTATTAACAGTTTAATATCTGATAGTCCATGGTTTGAGAACTATATATTAGATAGAATTTTGGGGCTGGTACTGGAAGCGATCTCTGTACAGTCTGTGTATTACCTTTCATTGATTGCAGTCCTTCCAGAAGTGGGGAAAAAAGTAGTAGTAACAAGACAAACTATAAAGGAAGAGCACCAGCCTAACCACTTTCTGTGATCTGTTCTCTATGTAGGCATTTTGGCTCCCATAGCTGTCTTGTTAGAGATGGAAGATGATACATTCTTTACTATTGCTTATCTGTATTAGTTTATGGGTTTGCTGCCCATGAATTTTCTTACCTTTCCAAAACTGCTGATGCTGTCTGCTTTCAAAATCTTCTCTGGTAGCACATTTAAGAAATTTAGTACATTTTGAAAGGAAATATGACTTTCATTCTTATATTCTGTATAAAGAAAGATTCTTTTATCTGCTTGAAATTGAACTCCTACTGTTTTTATCAAGCACTCCCTATACTACCACTGAGGAATTTAGTGTAAGGAATTTAGTATTGTCTTAGCCTTTGACACCTTGAGTTTTGTAAACTTTGATCATATCTCTTATTCCTCTGCTTTCCAAATTGAAGAGTCAGAGTCTTTAGTTTCCACTCATAAGGTAGCTACTTTATTACTTTTCGCACTTCAGCTGATCTCTAACATTGCTATGTCCTTTATATGACATAAAAATTATACATTTATCTTAATCCCAATATTCTTCCAAATATTTTGTTGATAGAACTGATGATTTCAGTGAAATGTTGATGGTCTCAAAGTCCCTTTCCTGAATTGCATCTTCTGTTTCTGTGGTCAGAATTGCATAGGTATGGCCTAAGTTTTTTTCTCTAGGTATATTATTATCTTATATTAATCTACCATGAAGATCATCTAATGCCTCTTTCACAATATCTTCATAGGCAAACTCAGGAAGTGTGGATGGGATGCATGGACAGTAAGGTGGATTAAGAACTGGCTGAATGACAGATCCCAGGGGTTCATGGTCAGTGGCATAAGGTCTAGTTGGAGGCTTGTCACTAGTTACGTCCCCTGATATTAAGTACTGGGCCCAGTATTGCATAACTTATTCATCAGTGGTCTGGATGAAGGGGTAGATGCCTTCTCAGCAAACTGGCTGATAACACAACGCTGCAAGGAGGGACTGATAACCCAGAGGGCTGTGCAGCCCTTCAGGAGGACCTCAACAGGTTGGAGAGACGGGCAGAGAAGAACCATCAAAAATTCAACAAAGACAAATACAGGATCCTGCACCTGGGGAAGAACAACTCCATGCACCAGGACAGGGTGGGGGCTGACCTGCTGCAAAGCAGCTGTGGGGAGAAGGGCCTCAGGATTCTGGTGGACAAGAAGTTGTCCATGAGCCATCACTGTGCCCTTGTGTCCAAGGCAGCCAATGGTATCCTGGAGTGCCGTATCCCGTTCTGCACTCCTCAGTCCAAGAGAAACATGCAGCTCCTGGAGTGGGCCTAGTGGAGGGCAACAAAGGTGATTGAAGCACTGGAGCATCCCTTTTATGATGAAAGGCTGATTTAGGCTGTGCCTGTTCAGCCTTGAGAAGAGATGACCAAGAGAGGACATCATAAATGTCTGTAAATATCTGAAGGGATGGTGTCAAGAGGGTGAAGCCGGTTCCTTCCATGGTGCCAAGTAATAGAACAAGAGGTAATAGTCAGCAACTGATGCATTGGAAGATCCACCTGAATATGAAGAACTTGTTTACTGTGTGGGAGACTACACACTGGAACAGGTAGCCCAGAGTTTGTGGAGTCTCTGTCACTGGAGATTTTCAAGAACCATCTATGTGTAATCCTGTGCAATGTGCTCTAGGAGGACCCTGCTTGAGCAGGGAGGTTGGACCAGGTCCATACTCCCACTGTGGTCCCTTCTGATCTTACTCATTCTGTAATTCTGTAATGTTGCCTTTTGACCATTTGCTTTTATGACTTCCTTCTGAAGTGCCTATTACTGCCATCTAACAATAATGAACTTAGTATCATGTGCAAACTCAGAGAATTTGTTAAATCCTGCCTCAAGGAGCATCCAGTCCTATTCTGTGATTACAGTGTGCTTCACACAACAGGGAGTCTGACTGTTGGCTGGGCTGCAGGCACTCTTTTAATGGTAATAAGTATTTAGGAAGATGACTTGAAGCATGAAAGTATGGCCATAATTCTCAGGCTTTATGGTCTCTCTGCTCACCTACAGCATATAATGTGTTTGTGTTTCAGTCTAGCGGCTTGAGTGTACCACGTGCAAACATGTCAACTCTGTTTTAAAACTAGCTTGCCTGGGGACAGACAGCAGTTTAGTCATGATAATTGGGGCTTTCTATGCTCAGCTGGCACCTTATGTGTGCCTTTCATAGATGTTGCAGCTGAATCCTTTGGTACCGGACTCTATTTAGAGCAAAGCTTGCTACAAAATTTCTAGACAACGTTGCAGAGTAGACTACTGAGAAAACAAAACCTGGGTTTGCAATAATATATTTTAGTCTGTTCTTTAACTCTGTGGAGGCTATTTTCATTCCTCAATTGCATCTCAATAAGGCTTTTAAGATATGCTTGATACATAATTGATAACACTAAAGGCAATGGCTGCAACACATGTAATAGATAACCTGGTATTAAGTGCTATATGGGGCATCACTGTGCAAGAATATCTCACAGTAACAGTCACAGAAGGCAAATTGTTTTACTCCATTTTAGATAGAAATTGAAGTAAAAAATATAAGGGAAATGTTCCTGAAATAAAAGTTTTAATAGTTTTACCAGCACTTCACATTTAAATCCTGTAAGTGATAAATTTGAAAAAGACCTAATCTTTTTCTATTAAGCTGTTATGACTCCCTTCGTCTTTTCACAATATAACCATTTGCAGACAGAATACTAAAGACAACTGCAGATCATTGCTAATTCTGTTAACTGGATGATTAAAATGACAAGAACATCTGCAAACAACTGTTGCTAGTATTATTGCTGAACTTGGAAGCTCTGCTATTGTTAAAGATCTCACAGTGTTTCCATTACTAAATCTTATTTTAATCCTCATTAGGATTAAACCTGGCATTCATATTCTCAGTCCAGAAGATAGTTTTTTTTTTTTTTGACATTTCAAATTAGCCATATTTTAGTTCCAGAAAAGTGAGAGAGCCACAAACATTTAACATTTTGTAAGATGCACTTTATGCTTTAAAAAGTTTTTAACACTTCTACAATTATTCACATCATAACTTTATTATGACTACCTTGCATATTTGGTTATTCTGAATAACAGGAAAATGTCATATGGTGTGACCATTTGAAATTATAGAATATGTGAAGCATGTGGACATAGATTCTGCAGATATTTACACCGGCTCTTAATTTCTTAAATGTGGATACACCCTCCCCCTTGCTTTAATGGAACTATCCAAGAGTGAAAAATTAAATGAACATGCAAATATATTTTGGGTGGCCAATAAATTGCCCTGATGCTCCTGCAGAATTTTATTCTAATCTCCTCAGAGGCCAAACTGTCTACTAAGATAAAATCATGCTTAATAGAGGCTGATTGCACACACTGATTAAGCTCATTAAGACCCTGACTTCACTATCTAGATAACACAGATAACATCACTGCTTTTACTTTCATAGCCTGTGCATCTAAGATGTAGAATTTGACTAGTCATTTCTCACCCTGAAGGCGAGATGGAAGTGACAGAGGAGAGAGAGTCTCTCATGGTCCCTCTGGGTTTTTCTGCCCAAATCCCATCACCAGGGCTACAAGGAAGTTTCAGCAGTGAGAAACATGCACTGTGGCTACATGTAGGTCCAAATTCCCTCAAAGCTGAATAGAGATCTCATATTTTCCTTTCTTTTCTATTAGTGGTTACTAGATGTAGTCTGAAAAGTTGGCTATTGTGGTGTATTTATATTCCAGCTGGTGGACTTGTCTAAGCACAGTAATTTTTCTTCGCAAGAAAATGTTACTGAGTATTCTGCAAGCCGTATCATTGTGGAAGTTCAGAAGGAGGCAGGTATGTTTTATCAAATCATAAAATGCATTTAAAAATCCATTTGTGAAGTGCAATTAACTTAAAATGCCTCCATTTGTGAAGTGTTCTTATTGAGATCTTTAGTTTATGATGATGCCCTACAGAATGCTGGTGCTGAAGCCTGAAAACAAACAGGTGTCCTTTTTGAATTACAGATTTGTAGTAATGGACTTTCCTGTCACAATGGCCAAGTCCACAAGACACAGTTCTGAGTGGCTTTTTGTCAGGCTAGTAGCCTCTAGTTGTTGAATAAAGGAACTTGACTGCACCACACAAAAATAGAAGTTTTATTCTAAATCCTCATCATTGGTAAGTTACATTGTGATTCAGGAATGGCAGAGAAAAAGCATCTGATGTTTACATTAAGGCACCTTTATCCTCCTCTGCACAGAGAGCTTACAAAATACAAGAATGAACTATTTTAACACACCATTATGTATATTTTTAAAACTAATACACTTCATCAAAACTATCTAACAACACACTGCTATAGCTAAATATTAACCAAGATCTATTTTATAAAATTGGTGGATCCACACAGTTCTTATCTATCTTATTTTTAACTTTATTAATGGAGTTCTTCACAGATATCTTTCTTTAGAAATTAGCAGGTTTCTTCTCTCACTGTATTATTAGCCAAGGTTGTCTTGCAGATTCCATCATTATCACTGAGGCCTCTGTCTGGGAAGCTGCTTTTGGCTCTATCGTCTGAAAGTCTTCATGTTCTCCAAAACTTTCCAGCATAAAGGCTTATGAATCTTCTTTTAATACATGTCATAACTATCAATTTCCCAAAGACTTTTTTTTATATATTGTATTCAGGCATGATGAGACGCTACTATTTTGGTCTGTGTCTGGCCTTGATGCCTGTGAGAGTTGGCTCTTTTCTTGTCAAGTTATAGAAAACAAGAAACTGATAACTGGGACTCTGGCCTTGAAGGAGAAACTTCTGCTGTACACTGGAACTCTTTTGTAGCTTGGAGGGGCTAAAGGCATCTATCTGGGAATCTGCTGGCCACACATGCCCAGATAGAAGCCATAAACCAAGTGCATAAAAATCCTGATGGTCCCTGCTGGGGCGGGGGGGAGGTGTGAGCTGGCACAGAGGACAGTGTTAACTCCCATGGGGATGCCCATAAGTGTGCCAAGCCTTCTGAAGCCCAAGGGCGCAGCAGTAAGTCCTTGAGCACGTTGGGGTCAGTATGTACTGTAACTGTGTAAGAGTTATAGTAACTGCATGAGTAGTCTGTGGGTGTGTGAGAGTTGTCTTGGAATTTGTTTTGTTTTGTTCTGTTCCCTTTTCTCAGTTTTTTCATTTTGTTTGCTACTTCTTTGCAATAAATGCTGCTTGCTTAAGCTCTCGCAAGTGGCTTCATTTCAGTTTCAAAAATCCTCCGAGCCCTCCCTGGAACATAAATATGGAAATACCAGGCTTCCTTTTTAATTTGGAAAAAACAGGCCAAGAACATTCTCATTGGTTTTACTAAGCTAGTTGTGAAACATTGGTCATCTAAACAAAAAGGCCATGTTTCCAGAGACTCCTAGCACACGAACCAAAATAAGACTAGGAAAGAGAAAGATAATTTTTCCATTTCACTGCTGACACTATGCACTAAAACATAGGGTTTTTGTAATTGTTGTCAACTAAATTGTCACAATCAGATTCAAAGTATATCATAAGTGACTTTTCTGACCCCAATATAAATGTGTGAATTGCACTATAAAGCACTTTGTGTTAATAATAGGAGATATAAATCTCTGAACAATTCAGATATGTCTGCAATTATGCTGCAGATTTATTTTAAAAATGAGGATTCAAGTGGAGGACAGTTTGCATCCAGTTCAGATGAAAGCTGAGTACAACTGACATATATGGAATAAATAGGAAAACTATATCTCTGGTCTCATCAACACCTTTACTTAAACTGTAAGGGAGTAAAAAAAATTATTTTGACTTGCTAGTTAAATTTTATTTGCCATAGCTGCAATATTCAGACAAATGACTCTCCCCTTTTTCTTAAATATAGGCAGCCATGAATGTTTTCTCATAGCAGGACTGTAATTAATTCCTCTGCTTGCTGATACAATCTAATCCTGATTTTCTTCAAGCCTGTATATGCTTCCTAGAAAGATGCTGAGCTTAGATCTCAGTATCTTAAAGTATCAACATGACATCCAGAAATGTCACATAGGGAGGAATCTTGTCAGAGTTGAAAATCACATCTCGTAATAGACAGATTATTCAAATCAAGTTTATTCCAGATACAATCCAAAACCAGTGTTCTCTGCAGCTCTAGATTTTTTTGCCCTTCTATCTCTCTCCAGCCACATGAATTTAGAATCACACATAGCAATGGTTGAATTATGTAAAATTTGCTTATATTTTACATTTCAATGAATTTACCTCTTTTCCTTCATGGCATTAAGCTGTATTATAAGTGTGTGATCATGAATACTTTTCAGTGCTATTTCTTTACTTTTTGATAAAGAATATTTTTGATGTTTCATCTTGACTTATTTCTTTCAGCTGAAATGGTTTTGATGAAGGTTAACTTAGTGAGGAAAATACCTAGAAGGAGAAACTGTAACCAATTTCCAATTCCTTTTAGTTACCACCATTTTCTTCACTCTTTTTAAAAGTGGCTTGCATTCTCATACTTCCCTATCCATTGGTCCTTGTGCTTTGACCTTGGCTTCAGATTCTCTCACCAAGTTTTGTGTAATTTAGAACAGGGATTAGAAGCCTATTACTAAAATTTGCATGGGAGGGCAGAAACCCATTGATGATTCTGAAATCTGAGCACATAAAAAACTTAGTAGGAGTAATCCTCTCTACAATGACAAAGGTCTCAGAACTGTTTTTTTTTAATCTGCTTTCTTATTACTAGGACTCATGGTAAGCAATGTTGTGCAAATGCAGTGAAGGTCACAAATAAATAAAGATTTAAATTATTCTACTTCATACAACTGGGTTACTAAGCTTCTTGGCCTTTATTTTTCTACCATAGTAATGAGATGACTGCACAGCAGCTTGCTTATTTAATGCAGGAAAACTTTTTTTTTTGGTCATTGTTCATATCACAAACTTTCCTCTTCAGTGTGAAGAGCTTGGTGTGTATCTTGGCACAATCCAGCTTTTCATGTTGGTGGTTGTTCCTCAGTGGAGCAGGAATAATAGTCTGCTATACTTGCTGGTGCAGAGGGGAGGGAGGATGGGCTAAAAAAGGTAAAATCACTTATTGTAATTTGAAGAATCCATGATAAGCAGGTTTGGGTCAATCCTATATAGTCCAGGGAGTATCCAGAATACAGGTATGCTTGACATCACATCAGCTTCTGTGCGCCTTTGTTTATTTTTTATTGGTTGCTTGTTTATTTGTCTGGGATTTTTTTTTTAAATTTTTTAAAATTGAAATATTGTAATGGGAAAAAATCTTAGATAAAGGTGCACAGTACTTCAGTCTGTGATAAGGATATTTAACCATTGTCAAATATGGCTTTTGGGATTCCAAAGGAAACAGTGCTTTGAAATGGCAAACCTTATTCAAATGGAACAAATTGATTGTTTTTTTTATAACTACTTTACTGTGTAATTTTCAATTTTTTTCATAAATCTGTGTGTTAGTGCCTCATATGTGTGAAAGTTTGCAGTTCAAGTCTGATATCTAAACTATCAGCACAGGAATGAGTACTGTATTGTCAAAAAATGGTTATAAGACTGAAAGTTTGTGCAATTGATAGTTGAAGTTTTATACATATAATCTTCATTGCAAGTATGATACAGACATGTTAAATGTTTTACATATGGTATGACAAACTAAAACACACAAAGTATTTTCTGTTTTAAACAAATGCAGAATTCTTTTTGAAAAAATAAGCTATTTGTCTGGGATTTTTTTTTTATGGTATAATTGGATAATCATACTGACTCCCAATCTCAGCTAAGCAATTTTTCACTGTCGTTGAATATGATGCTTGAAATAAGTAATAAGTGAAGGATGAAACCCACAAAGAAATCTAAGCTTAAACTCACACTGATCTATATAGAGAGTTAGGAGCCTGTATGCTTTGATGTTGCTTTAATCCACTTTTCTCCAGTTGTCAGATATTAAACATCATGGGGCACATCATGAGCTCATGTAATTTGTTACAGTGCTATTGAAAGTTAATGGAGCTGAAAGGCCAGCTGAAGGTCTGACCCTATAACACTGCAGCTAATGTGCACAAATCTGTAGTGCTGAGCTATTACAAGACTCTTCCTCGGGAATTCCTTTCTCACTTTTCTGCTTGCATTTACAATGGACATGATGCACAGGAACTGAGGAAAGAGAGTGGTGGTGTCTTCCTCTAATTGTAGCTGAGTTGCAAAGTGTAAAAGGTGAACTTCTTCTATTCCTAATCTGGCATTCAAAGTGCTCCAGTTTGTCTCGTTTAGAAAAGTGTAAGAAGCCAGTTTTAACTTGCAGTGAAGTTTCACAGTCCTAGCAATGGGAGCTGGGCAGTAGGTTGTAGTGAATCACTACCTAGTACCTTACTGCTGTTTTATCATGAGTTGGAGATTTTCACTGGCTCCAGAACACTGAAGACAAAAGAAATACAAAATCCATTTTAAACTGGACTAAAAATTATATGTAAATCAGCTTTCTGGAGAAAGCTAGTGTTGTATCTGACAATATAACTAGGAATATTGTCTTTTTCCTAAAAATATACTTGCTGTACTATTAGAAGACATATTTTTCTTGTATTTCATTATATGCAGAATTCTTGCCGATGCTCATGCCAATGGTATGAGCTTCAATGAGGATAAGTTCCAGGTCCTGCACTTCTACCACAACAACCTCATGCAGTGCTACAGGCGTAGGGAAAAATGCCTGGAAAGTGGCTCAGAGGAAAAGAACCTGGGGGTGCTGGTTGACAGCAGGCTGAACATGAGCCAGTAATGTGCCCAGGTGGCCAAGAAGGCCAATGACACACTGGCTTGTATCAGAAATAGTGTGGGAAGGAGGACCATGGAAGTGATTGTTGCTCTGTGTTCAGCATTGATGAGGCTGCACCTCAAATCCTGTGTTCAGTTTTGGGTCCCTCACTACAAAAAACACATTAAGCTGCTAGAGCAATCCAGAGAAGGGCAATGAAGCCGGAGAAGGATCTGCAGCACAAGACTCATGAGGAGTGGCTGAGGAAGCTCGGGTTATTTAGTCTGGAGAAAAGGAGGCTCAGGGGAGACCTTATCACTCTCTACAACTTCCTGAAAGGTAGGGGATGGCCTGTGCTCACTACAAGAAACACATTAAGCTGCTAGAGCAATCCAGAGAAGGGCAATGAAGCTGGAGAAGGATCTGCAGCACAAGACTCATGAGGAGTGGCTGAGGAAGCTCGGGTTATTTAGTCTGGAGAAAAGGAGGCTCAGGGGAGACCTTATCACTCTCTACAACTTCCTGAAAGGTAGGGGATGGCCTGTGCTCCCAGGCAACTGGTGATAGGATGAGAGGAAATGGCCTCAAGCTGCACCAGGGGATGTTCAGGTTGGAGATCAGGAAGAATTCCATCATAGAAAGGATTCTTAAGGATTGGATTGGACTCTCCAGGAGGTGGTGGAGTCTAGTTGACAAGGTGATGTTAAGTCAGAGATTGGACTCACTGACCTTGGAGGTCTCTTCCAACCTAAATGATTCTGTGATATTTTATACTCAAAAGTGGTAGTTTACAAACACCTCTGACTGAAAATAATCTGTAGGTGTACTCTGCACCCCTTCCTTCCTGCTTTTCAGAACATTTGAATAAATCACGAGCCAGAAGTAGTGTGATTTATGATTTCATATTTAGGATCTGATCTCTGAAGTCCAGCCTCATCAATATACAAATGCATTTTCACCTGGACAGAAATATTGTTCCTGAACCCCATTTGTGCTCTTTAATGAAAAGAAATGTTTCCATAGAGATTATAACTTGATTTGGAAATTAATTTTTTATGAGATTGTAACTAGAGAATAGAAACTGAGATTTTCTTGTTCCTATAATATTTCTGAAGATCATTAAAACTTTAATTACACAAATTTAACACCATGAATGAGCAGTCATACTAGAAAAGTTTGAGCAAGCTTGTTTGGATTGTGTCTCATATTCATTATCTTAAAATGCATGTGATGTTTATGAAGGTGAAACAGAAAGGAAAGAGCTTAGCTCAAGTGTTGTGCATGTCTTGCTTCTCAGAAGTTCTCAATATTTGCCAAGGAGAATAACATATTGATAATTAAATTGCTTCCACATCTGTGCAGTGGTGTCAGCAGGATGCTGCCATATTGCATATGTTTAACAAATTACACATAATTTGTCTTTATGTTTTCATTATGGAAATTGCTTTCATATTATTCAACAAGAAGTACCACCATGTAAGAGTGAGACAAGAAAATGGAATAACAAAAATGCTTTTGAATATTTACAAGGTAAATACATTTTAACAAAGACAATAAAATCCTGCTTTGTCAAGTTACAAGAGAAATAAACAAACCAAGTTGATATTCAGGGGAAACTTATTAATGAACAAATTATTTACTTTTGTACTGTTGGAAGCATTAATAGCATTAAAAGATAGAAAGGAAAACGCAGTCCAAGGGGAATGCAAAACTTCAAGGCTTGATGAGGAGTGAGACTTGATGGAGCAGCAGTGAATATGCCACAGAGCTTTGGGGCATAATTTAAGTTACTTCAAATTGCGGGTTAAATTTAATTGTGATTGTTATCTATTGTTTAGTGAAAACTGTTTTTTAATAAGTAAACCTCTATGGAGTTTTTTAGATGGATAAGAGAAGTAAACAAACCATCCCAGGAATAATTTTAAACAGTGGTTGGGTAAAAAAATAAATGGAAAATTTATTCTCCTCCTCAGTGTGGTGTAGTAAAACTATTTTTCTTTCAGGCAGCTTTAGTCAATACCCTCTGTCTGTAACAAAGGAGCAGATTTTAATTTTTTTCTGCTGCTCAGAGTTAACAAAGTGCATAGAGCTGGGATCTAGAGGTAAGAACAACAGCAGCTGAGAATAGAGTTCCTTATAGATTAAGGCAGATTGTTCTGTTTAAATATTTGCATGACTGCATCCTCTTAATTCTTATTCTATCAATTTGCATCCAATTTAGAGTGGTGCCTCAGGTGCTCATTGATTTCTCTTCTCTCTTACAAGTCTTCCTACTTTCTGGCACTAAATACCAACAGAACATAAAAAATTAAGTGTTCCCTGCAGCTTTTCCTGGTAAATACTTTTATTACTTGGCATTAATCTAGACTTTTAATTAGTGAAGAAGGATAATGATGAAGGCATCTCTCTCTTGGTAAGGCAAATGATGGGTAGATGTCATAAAGAGCAGAAGCTAAATTTTGTGGAGAGAAAGGAAGGTCTCTGATTTCTAAGAATATCTGCTATGTTGACAGGCCCCAGGCAGTAACACGGTTTGACAGCAATGAGGACAGGTTCTGGTCTGAACAAGGGCACCTACTTAATGGTCAGCACTTAGTAAAGGAACATAATTGCAAGGCTCTTTGGAGAACTTGAGTTGGCATGAGCAGGTATCTCCAGGAGTTACATTTTCTGCACTTAATCTCTTGCTCTCTCCTTTTTCGTATGTCAGTGAGGCAGGTAGTCAGAGCCTATATAGAATGACCGCCGATTTATTCAGCACTGGTGAGATCACAGGAGGGTTTGGTGTCCAGTTCTGAGCTCCCCCAGATAAGATCAACACTGAAGCAGTTCCAAGGGAAGGTTACCAAGTTACTTAAGTGAACATATGATACACAGAGTCTTAGAGGGCTGATTCTTTTCAGACTGAAAAAGACAAGCCTAAAGGAAGACCTGACTGCTGTCTTTAACTCTAGAAGGGTAGGTTAGAGAGATGGAGTCAGCCTTGGCTCAAAGGTGCACATTGAAAGGCCAAGACACAGCAGGTACAAGCTGTAGCAAGAAAAAATCCAACTCAAGGAAGGAAAAAATATATTCAGAAAGAGAATGGCTAAGCTCTGAAGACATTGCCCAAAGCTGTGCAATCTCCATCTTTGGGTATATCCAGAGAGTGACTTGACAAAGCCCTTAGAAACTGGATTGACCTTTGAAGTTCATCCTGCTTTGTGTAGGGAATGGATGAGACAATCTCCAGATGTCCCCTCCAGCCTAAATTATTCTGCTATAATGTGACCTCTCCCTCTCTTCTCTAGCTGTGTAAGGATCTTACTACCTACTTCAGAGTGCTTTCTTCCTCCCTTCAGGGACAAATTAGTATCCTGCATAAAGTTTCCAGTGGTACTTCACCAACAGCTGAACAGCAGAGATATGTGAAAGATTATGAAACCCCCTGATTTTTAACAGATAGTCATCATTATTAATGAGCACAGCCCAAGAAGGGAAAAAGAAAGCAATTTAAATTCAAAGTAAAGTATAAAAACATTTTCACTGGCTTTGTTCTTGTCTTCTTCTCAAGAAAAAAGTGAAAAATGTTACTATCACTGTTTGTCCCTGCATATTTTATCCATCATTTAGCTTCGTGTGAATTGTGCACAAATAGAGAAATGTAGGACATGCAGAATTGTTAACATTTCAAAGAAGATTATTCATCACTATGGGAGGCATCAGTCATATTCGACTCCTCCAAATCCTTGAGAGTGAGGATCTGCAGCTTAGAATTCAACCAGTGACTTTCAGCTTTATACACAGGCTGCCTTTATGAAGTAGAATTGAAGTCTGAATGCTTGTAAGGGATCCCTCTGAGAAATGGTATAATTAGTATGGCATTGGTCTGCTCTCTTCCTTCTGCCTGTAGGGTAACTACTACATTCTCAGATTTCCCTTAAGATGAAAGGAATTTGGCTGACAGATGCCCTATACATTGAATGCATTACTATAACCCAAACCTGTATGAAGAGGAAAAATTTCAGTTACCCTAGCTTTACAAATTGTGAATCACATATTTGAAGAGTAATAAGAATACCTTTCTAGCTATGATTCGAACTTATTTCCCTCTTTCTTCTATTCACTACTATTGAATCAACACCTGACAGAGGAGAAAATTGCCAAGAGCTACGTCCCTCAGATGGTTATTCATGTGCATCACCTTTTATTTCAAAGGTGTTTGGTCGTTTAGCTCTAATTGTCTCCAACTTTTACCCATAATATTGGTGTCTGAATATTGTTATATAGGTTGTGAGAGCAGCTGAGTAGCATATGGAATATTTAGTATCTCTTCACTTTGGTAAAAAGTGTTTCTTCTTTTCCTTACTTAGTCTTTTTCTTAACATCTATTGTTTTTATCTAGTTGCTCTACAAAGCATATTCTTCTTACTAGCTCTTATTTGTCCATTATTTCCTTTGTAGTTTCACTTCTCTCTCCCAGTCAGATTTTTGTCTTTGGCCTTTGCAGGTTGCATTCTGATCTTCTCTGTGTATTTCTTCTTATTTAGTTCTTTGTTTTCAGTTTTCTCGTTTTATCTTCATCTATCCTTTCCACTGTCCCTCCTCTCTTTGCTGATGCTCCACACTTTCTCCCCTTATTTCTAACCTTCTATGTGGAAAATTTCTATTTGGTATTACGCTTGGAGTGACAAGTCTGTTTCATATCCTATCTCTATTTCTGCTAGTCCTGTTTTGCCACAGATCCATTTTAGGGAGGATAAAAGTATGCCAGTTTCTTGCTTTCAGTTATATGTGTTCCATATGCATCTATTAATTTTCCATTTCCCCATTCCTTTACTATTGCTCTCTGTTTGTCTTCCACCCTGCAATGTGTGGAATTCCATGGTATAAATCTCCTATCACTAAGAATATGTTGATAGTATCATCTTCTGATTTAATTCTATTATTTTTAAGTCATAAAGATCAGGTAGAGATGCTGAGATGTTCACAGATGAGCAGAATGTGGTGCTTTGCTCTGTGCAGCAGTAGAGACTGCACACTGAAATTATAGCATGGATGGAGTTTGAATGATGCAAAGAAGCAAAGTGTCCCATTAGCCTGGCATCACAACAAAGAACTTTGAGAAATTCAAAAGGAAAACCTATCAAAGCAATGAGTGTAAATGTTTGCTTTTTTGAAGATAATGTTTCCTTTTCTGAAATTTGATTTTATTTAGTCAAGACCTATGCTGCGTTATCTAAGGTTTTGCTTGCATCCAGCTCAGACTAGAACACTTTTTGAAACAGATGAGAAAGGTTCTTTTTTTTTTTTTCTTCAAAAGTTCTAAAATGTCCAGAGTATCAGAGTAGAAATAACAGTGATCTCTTTGTATTCTGGTATTTAATAGAATATTAAAAAGCTGAAGTTCTAATGCTGGGAGTTCAAATTCTAAATCCAATCAAGAAAATGTTTTATCTGCACTTCACTGCTAATGATTGGATAATTACAGTGGAGATCAGAAGGAAAATCAGAGGCAAAGAAAGATTATAAATCTTTCTTTAGAAAGAGAGATTCTTTAGTGAAAAAAAAAAAAAAAAAAAAGGAAATGGTAGAGTACATTTCCATATCTTGACAGGATTTTTCTTACTTTGCTGATTTGTTTTTCCTGAGATAGAAGTACTCTTTGTGGTTTGAGTTTCTTTATTTTTTTCAGGAGCTTGTTGGGGTGCAGAAAAAACATTTTTTTCCCCCATGAAGTACAGTGTACTTTAAAGAATAGCTTTCAGAGAAGATGGGGCAAGTCCAAATCTAAAGCATTTGCTAGGACAAGTAACAAAGACATGACAATGATGGAAGTTGCATTGCTAGAGTAAAAGTTTATTCTATCCAATAAATTGTATAAGTTGCATATTTTCTTCAAAAAGCTTTCTTCTCATAGCTTCATTAATTATAAGGCAAGCACTGTTTTGATCTTGCAACCAAATGCTCCCAACAGAGAATGAGAACACAATTGCACTCTTCTGTCTCTGTAGATAAAATTACATTACAGCCTAAACTTCAGAAAGCCTATACTTCTTTTGGTCTTTAAAAATGTCAAGGATTCCTTCATAGCAGTTTGCATGGTGCTATGTTTTGGATTTGTGACCGAAACATTGTTGATAAGACACTGACATTGTAAATATTGCTGAGCATTGCTGACACTATGAAGGCTTTTTCCTCCTGCCATTGAGGAGGCTGGGAGTGCGCAAGAAACTGAGAGGGGACACAGCCAGAACAGCTGTCCCCAACTGACCCAAAGGATATTTCAGACCATATGGTGTCATGCTCAGCTTATAAAGCTGGGGAAAGATCATGGAAAGGAGATGACATTTGGAGTGATGTCATTAGTCTTCCCAAGTAACCATGTAAACACATGATGGAGCCCTGCTTTCCTGGGCATGGCTGAACACCTGCTTGCCCATGGGAAGTGTGAAGAATTCCTTGTTTTGCTTTGCTTCTATGTGTGACTTTTTCTTTACCTATTAAACTGCCTTTATCTCAGCTGATGAGTTTTCACACTTTCACCCTTCTGATTCTTTTCCCCATCCCACTGAGGGAGACTCAGTGGGCATCTGCATGGGGCTTAGCTGCACACCAGGTAAAAATAGAACAAATACTGTAATTACAGTGCATTCAGCTTAAAAATGTAGCTCCTTTATAGACTGCAAGAGCCTGGTAAACAAAAAGAAGTGATTCATTCACAATTTATTTATAGGAACCTCTGTTAATTGTGGTAAATAGTTTAGTAATTTGAACTAAATTACAATAAATAGCCAAGAGACAAAGACATTAAAACAACACAGTAAAAAAGGAGAAAGGAAAAAATGTTCAAATACTTCAGAAGAGATTTTAGTCTTCCCTCTCTGGTGCCTTTGTTTTTCGTTCCTTTCATTATCTTTGGTCACTTGTCTAGATCATGGTTCTGAGAGGCATTCAGAGAACTGGCAGGTCCATTAGTTCATTGATTCTCATTCTTTCTTTAAGGCCACTGTCAGGAAGGCGTAAAAGAAGGTAAAGCACTTTGGCTCCTGAAGTGCTGGTTTAATACATTCTTTTAGAAGATGTCCAATTAGATGTTTGAAATCTACAGCTACAATACTATGTAAAAAAAAGTTTCAAGCCTTGAGCTGTTTTGTTTTGTGTGGGTTTATTTTTGTTTTGTTTTTATTTTATTTCTTCCTCCCTGAGTAGTAAACAAAAATAGCTCTGTAAGAAAAGTAGACCACTGAAAACTCCCTCTCTGTGGAGCCTCATAGGCCTGTGTGAGATTACTAATATTTCTCTTCATTAGGTGCAGCAGTAAATTTTTTTTTTGCATTCATTCATTGGTAGGGGGTTAACATCCTTGAAACCTCTCTCCAATTGGTTAGATTTGAGTAATGTGAAAGCTATTAAGAAAGCAGCAGCTATGGGACATGAATATGTAGCCATATGGTATGATCATGTGAACAGTTTGGAAAGTCCGTCTAAAGTAGACAATATTTCAAAGCTTGCAGAAAGTATTTCAGAACTATCAAGCTACTTCTTACAGGAACACTTCATCACTTCATATTTGTTTCAATACTCTATTCTAAGCAGATCAAGAGAGGGCTGTCCTTCCAGTATCACCTACCTCTGTTGTGCAGTATGGCAGTTCAATCAAGGTCAGGAAGGCAGCAGTTTGTGCTCTCTAAAAGTCACAGGAGGATGGGGGTAGAGATTTCCAGATTTGGATGGAGGCTCCTGACACTGGGATGATTTTATCAGCAAATGTCCTGGCTTTGTGGAGAGGGAGTAATAGCATGTACTTGGAGATAAGAACTTGGTCAGATAGGACTGAACATCCCCAGACTCAGTCTCATGGCAGTTTATTTGAAGATAACTTTTAATGTATACTTCATGATCACGGTGACAGTACATTTCTGGAAAAAAAAATTCTTTTTCTTTGTCAAACCTTCAGTGCACTCTGCAAGGTCCCGTCACTGATCTAGTCTTGTTTCTTAAGTGTGGGATCCTTTAATCATGTCCCAAATTATTTCTTGCATTTTTTTCTTCGTAGTATCGTATGTTTTTGAGGTTGCATATAAAATATACAGATGTGAAAATGTAACAGAAAAATACATTTTTATAGCTTAGGACTCTCACAGTAGAATATTGCTGCCTGGTCTTCCATTTAGAACTAAAGTTACATGCGGTTTAGTTACAGCAAAATTTGTATTCAAGTGCTCAAAAGCATTAATCCTAAAATAAATCACTAATCTAATAATAGATCAAGTGAGCATACGATCTGCTCCAGCACACTAGGTGATCAATGTTTAATACACCCTTGCTAAGTTTATGCAAAGTCTAGTCACACCCTTCATTAAGATATGTTGACAGAGAAGTTAATTTACTTGGACAAATACCAGGATGCAAAATCTAACTCTTAATAATGCTGTATTATATATGGTGAGTGAATGAGAGTGTGGATATTAACAGCAAATAAGACTTTGGACAAATTGATTAACTGCAATTAGAATGCTTGTACATCTGTAAGTCTACCCTACTTTTTGTCTGAAAATGAATACTGCTTTTGTGTGCAGCAAAGCACTTACCCATGAGCTAACTGTATACACTGCACACTGTAATTAACACAATTTGTGCTTTATTTTAATTGCTTCAAACATTGGATTAAACTGCAAAGAAAACTACCTGAATGGTTGTAACAGGTTTACTACTCTTATCATAATTTTTGGGTGGAAAAATAATATCTCACTGAAGAAAGTGAAGATTGGAAAAGAAAACAAGGTCCGTTTTCTTACTGTACATACTTACCTGAGATAATACCACAGAAGATATCATGATAACCACAGTTTTATTCATATGTTCTTATGTAAATGTTAATTTCCACAAAATTAAGCATTACTAGACATGTCAAATATGTAAGTGGATTTCTGTTCAAAACACCTTCAAATACACAGATTTAGTTTCCATTGTTAATAAATATACATTTGTACATTGAAAATTGTGGTGTTTGGAGAGAGCTCAAGGGTTGCATGTGTGCATATATGTGTGTGTGTGTGTACAAATATGCTTTAAAAAAAAACTCACTAGTGCAGAAATGAGGCACTAACAGCAGCTTTACAATTCAAATAAATAACAGTTATCATTGTATCCAACCCTTTTGGCAATGGCCATCAATTCCTTGGGCAAACTGAATATGACCAATTAGATTCCAAAGACTGCAATGCAATTAAATGAAATTTACATAAGAGCATCTCTGCTCTCATTTAAAATGTATGAGAATTAAAGAATGAGGAGACAGATGGAAGCTCCTCAGAAAATTTGTAGATACTGTTTTTCCAGACCTATGCATTTAAAATAAGGTGAATGAATAAGATCCCCTGACTAATACAAATTCACCCTGTCTGCTTGGGAAAGAGAAGCACCAGAGGCCTGACATATCTATTGTGCATTAAGTGAAATATTTCACCACTTATTTCTGGATAATCAAAAGACCTTTAGCCTAAGTGTAACTTTACCTCATTTATACTCCATCACTTTTATTCAAAGCACTTCTTCTTTATCTTCCCTTTGTAATAGGAATAATACAAGAAAATGTAATTTATGCAGGAATGTAATATTTACCAAAGTTTTTAGATCAATAAATTTAATTTTCATGACAAAATATAAAAGGGATTTGCTATGTTTCATGCATGAAAAATGCCTTGTTTAGTGATCATTCTGATATTATGTTGTTCTAAATGCAAAGCTTGAGGTAACAGTGCTACTAAAATGTATTCCAAAGAATATCCCAGGGGTCTCTCTTGTCATTTTGGCTCAAGTTTGTGCATAAATTTCTAGCTGTAAAGAAATATTCTAAGTAATGCTTCTCTGGAAGCAGCTGAATGGCCTTCATGAGTTCATCTAAGGCTTATAAAGATATTGTTTCAGAAAGAACTTTTTCTAGCAAGATGTGTTTTACATGAATTCAAACACATAATTCTCCTGATAATTCAGTGAAGCTGTATCTACAAGTACCAAAACCTAGAATATTTAAGTGTAGACCTCATGGATTAGAATGGAATCCTGAAGACTAGAAAGGGAGTTGAATGATTTCATTCTGTTTGAATTTTTATTGTAATTCAAGGTATATTCAACCTAAATAAATACCCCTAAGGAAATCCTCTTTTATGTTCAAAACTGGGCTTAATGCAGCAAGACACACATCCTCATGAAATAGAGCAAGATGTCAATTGTCATAATTTTGGAATGTAAGCTCTGTTTTAGTGTAATTTTACACAGTTGAAGCTGCCAAGAATTATTTGTAATTACCCTGCTGCATTTTGTCTACGGGATGACACAAACAAGAAAACTATACTTATGTTAGCAGTACTTCATCACTGGTGAAAAGCATCAAGTATCCATGTATTTTCACACTTGACAAAAGAGATCAAGGAAACCAATACCAATTTGTAAACCAAATGTCATAGTGATACTCTGGATCAATAGGATTGGGGTTTCTCTGAATGCAGACTGATCCTCTTCAATGGAATCCTTCAAAAAGCAGAAAAGAAACAAATGTGCAGCTGTCCCTTGGAACAGGACTTTTGGACTGAATCTGCACAGTCTTAGTAAAGATTGAATATATTGGTTTTCTCAGATCCACAGCTATTCTACAAAAGCCTAGATCAAGGAATAGATGAGCGATTAAGAGTGACAGATTATTATAACTCTATTTTCATCTCCTTTTAAAATAATTCAATTCTATAATCATTATCACAGCATTCTTGTTTTCCCTTCCTGTTACAACCTTTCATTCATTTCTTCTTCCTTCACCCTGTAGTCCTTCCTAGGCACATATATGCTACTTTCCTTCCGTCCTCTCATTCCCCCCTCAGTGCCCCTTTCCTCACAGATATTCCTCTAGCACGTATTATTTCCTTTTCCTTTAATCCTCACAGGCTGAGATGCAGTGCTTGGCAGTCTCAGGCCAGTTTGCCTCTGGTTAGTTGATGTGGATCACATGGCTGTCAGGCAAGTTGGGCAGAATTCAGGCTGGATGAACTCCATATATCCTGCTGCCCAGGAAAACTGCTAAATTCACATGGCCATATCAAATGATGATTAAAACCATTTCATTTATTAGTGATATAATTATGTTAGACTTGTAAATATACATCCAGGATCAAGCAAAAAACCACAAATAAAGTACAGTACTAGATACTCACAAATTTTTGAACACCCTTCTGCAGCTAATCCACCAATGTAACATCTCTCCCCAGGTCACACCCACACAATCTCAGATTTGGTAATCCCCTGAAAACTGATTGATTCATTACCTTGTCATCCTTTCACTTGGACATGACTATTTGAGGCAGATGTCCTTCCAGGTAGTTTGCTGTCTTTCCTTCATCCATTGCGTCTGCATCCATATTCCTAAAAATTGCTCTCATGGCCATCTGCCAAATGTGAGCCCTGCAAGCACCCCCACAGGATGTTACACAGGCTTGTTATAAGGCTTGTCTTCACGTATAATTTATAAATCTCTGACTACAATCTCCAGGGACAGTTTTCTCAGAGCCTGCAGGTTTTGCTGAACTTTTGCATATAAGCCTGGTTTCTCACTCCCTAACCTTGCCTCCAGAGCGGCTGAAGTTTACAGAGATATAAACTATTCTTCAAGCACAAGAAATTGGTTAGCACAGATCTGTGCCTCACTTTTTATTTCTACTGCCTATATGCAGAAACAAGTCTAGGAGGGGGACATACAGAGAATGTACAGAGAAGTATTTTGTGGATTAATAGCTGGAAAGTTCTGCAAGGAAACTTTAGACAGAACTCAGAGTCAAGCTCAAGGTATATGAAACAAGTCAGTTTGGTGTGGATAAAGATGATAAGGTCAATAATGAAGGCTGGCTGGTGACTTAGGCTAATTGAGCACCTCAATATTAAGCCTAAGTATCACAAATTTACATACATGTAGTTATAAAAAGATGGAGACACAGTCTGTCTAAATACCCCTGCTTAGACAAAAGCAATTAATTTACAAGGACAATAATGCCTCAAACTGATTAAAAATGAAACAACCAGAGATTATGGAAATAATATCTAAAAAATAAAAAAGAAACATTTTAAGAAAGGTAAAAAAGTAACCATTGAAAGGGACAGAAATTCTGCAATACTTTTAAAAGAGATTCAGAAGTCATAACTGTCTATGCAGTATTTTAATAAGACATGCTTAACTGTCATTAAAAATAGTAGGAATTTATGATCTAATGATCACAAAAAGAACTCGTAATTTATGATTTATGAACCCCATTTCCTAACATATGCAAACTTTTTTTTAAAATCACACTGTACAACAAAATCATAACTACAATAAGACGCTCCCACGTGTGAATTATGAAGTATTATTTCATACCTCATTGCACCATTGGCACTTGTCTTTAACTACATGCCAGGCATGAAATAATATTCCATTATTCACATCCCACAGTGTCATATTGCTTATCCTGCAGTGTCTTTTGGTTCACATATTTTCCTGCATTCTCAGCATTTCACAGGCCACTCCGAAGACAAAGGAACAATATAATATGAATACTCGAAGCTCTTGTTTGAAGAGTATTTTAGACTCTTATTCTGCAAATAGTTGTTTGGTTTGTTTTTTGTTTGTTTGTTTGTTTGTTTGTTTGTTTTTCCCTCATGCTTAAACTTATAAGATTTGAAAGACTGAAAGTTTATGAAGCCTTTTTCAGTTTGTCCACTAGCTGCTTGATTGCCTTTTTTTTTTTTTTTTAAACAGTGTTCTGGCTTGTTGTGACAGTATGGGGTGCTTGTAAGGTTTTTTATCAGAATGTGCAGGTGATAGAAATAACTTTCTTCTGCAAGCTTGGTCTGAGAAAAACCACTGAACAAGGAGCACTGACATGCATCAGAAAGATTTGTCGCATTCTGAAATCTATAAATGTAAGGCATAGCTTTTAAATTTGGCATTGCTCAACTCAGTATTCCAGTGCTATTGTAGAGAGGAAATGCAATTTATTTAACTTATAAAACCTTGCATATCTGCAAGAATAGAAGAAATAGACATAGCGATGTAGATGGTTACAAAATATGTTGCATGCAAACTGATTTAGAGCTGGTAAATCTAATGAGGTTTTTAAGTTGTCAGTATTATTTTAACACAATTTCAAAGATATTTGGAGCTAAGTGGTTTATTATGTTACCTTTTAAAAATGAATAGAACTTGTTATATCTTTGCCCACTTTACAAGAACTGCGCTGTTCAGATATATGTAGCAGTTATTTTTTTCATTTTTTAGACTTTTCCTCTTCTTGAAAGCTGTGTTTGAAAATATCTATTGAATTTGTGGTTTTGATTTACCTTCTATGCAGTTAGGGATATAGAGTACAGCTGTATTGAGAGCACAGTTGTATTTAGCTGAAAACAATTTAACAAGGAACTGTGGAGTTACTTCCAAAAAAACTTTTTAAGATGAAATAATAATATCCCAGAAGATCTATTGAATGGAGTCAGAAGCAAGATAACACTTGGCTAAGAAATGAAATTGAAAAGCTTGTTAAGACAAACCTCTGTCTTAGAGCTTGGTTTTAAAAACGACAAAAGCAAGAATATTCAGACAAATTATATACTTTTGACTAACCAAAGGATCAAGTAGCTGATCTGCCAGGACATCAATAGATGATGTTGTTGATCTTATGAAAGTAGGAGGAAATACTTCAAGTAAATCACAGAGGTTGGTTCTTTCATACTTTAGCAACCCACAGCAGAAAACATAAAATACAGTAGCAGGAGGTCAACTTACTTATTTGTTGTTCTGGCACCGAAATTAAGAAATAAACTCTTTATTTTCCATGTTATCACACATAAAGTCTGTTTACTGAAGTTTAACATCACTTATAGTCAGTCTGGGAATGAATTGCCAGTAATAAGCAGACAAGAATTTTCAATGACCTATTATTTTTCTACAGAAACTGTAAGGTTGTTGAAACTGAAGTTATTAATATAATCCATTTCCCAGTTTTGATAGACTGCTTTCTTAGCTGAAAATCTTAGTGAGAGGCATCTGTTCCATATTACTCAGAAATACAATAGTGTAATAATGTAATCAATAATGAGTAGCATACACATAATTTGTGGGTAATTATATCCCTAATTTTCCTTATTCAGTAGTCCATTAGATTTATTACCTCTGATTTGGAAAATTCCTACTCAGGTTTATGGCAGGGACTGGAGATAAGCCTTTTATGTTCCACTTGGCTGTATAATCATCAACAGAGACTCGTGGCTGTAGCCTCTTCATCTCATACATGTTTTACTTTGTATTTAGTGTGATAAGGTTTTTTTTTAAGAGAAGTGGAAAATATTTTTTGAAAAACCCTATTTTTTTCAGATAAGAATTCCAAAGAACACGAGAGACAAAAGGTAGCAAAACAGGTAATTAATCCCACTAGTCACTCTGACAGTAGTAAATTTCCAAGAAGAAGGAAGATAGCTCTCAAGTCGTTGCTATGCAACTGCTTCCAAATGGATATAAATCTGTTAGTTGCTGTTGTTTGTTTGTTTTTGCAACCATTATTCTCCAAAGGAAAAAGTAAAAAATGTAAGCCTAGAGTGGGCAAGTGTAGCCCACTATTACCATTTGACATTGTACATATTAATTTGACATTTGATATTCTGTAGGCACTCTTTGAAGCTTAGCAAGCTCCACGTCGAAATGATTTCTCTGGTCAGAAACTGCAGTCCCATTCCAAGCTGTGGCATTGACTTCTACAACCTTTGAGAATAAAGCACAGTGATTAGAATTCATTTCACCATAGTTACCCTTTCCCAAATTATGTATAGAATGTCCCACTCAGTGTCCCCAAGCAACTCATTCAAATGCCCTTTATCACTGAAAGGAAACACTTTATGTTTTGGGTTTTTTTTCACTTAAGGGACTCCTCTGCCTCAGCCTGATCTGCCAGTTGAGTACAATAATACCCTTGAACTGTCTCTCACCCTCTTTCAGCCTATCTCTTTTCCTCATTTCTGCAGCACAGTTGTATTGCCCGTGAATTCCCATTACTGTTCTTGGCTGAGATCTGCAGTTTCTCAGACGCTTGAGGGATGGGTGTTGAGGAGTGTAATACCAGATGTAGTGGCACTTAGCTACTGGGAAGATGAAAGTGTAGCTTTACTGCTGCTTGCACTGCCAACCCAGGATGCAACAGGAGACCTCCTTTATCTCAGGGATGGAAGGTGTTTTGGCTGCTGGGACCCAGACCCAGGTCAGAGCTGGTGTTGCTGAGGGTGGCCTCTTCCCAGCTGTGACCCAGGCATAGACACTCCCAGGCACAGTGAGGTGGCTGACTCCTAGCCCAGTGGAGACACTTCCAGCTGAAATTCTTCCCCAAGACATGCTCCTGCTGCAGGTCCTGCTGCCCCCAGCAGTGAGCCTGGTTTGGTCTCAGCCTGTCCCTGCCCTATCCCAGCTGCCCCGCCTGCCCTTCCTGGGGCTCCTGCAGTGGTGGGTCCCTGTTCCCTGGCATGACCCTTGTCAGGCTGGACAATGGGCAAGGATCTGAGGATTTCATTGTAAGAAGTGTACCCTCCTCACTGCAGCCTTTCAAAATTTCTTAAATTTTGGATGTCTGTTTTCTGTGACTTCTCCTGCTTCCACTTCCCACCTGCTATACCTCGGGGCTGGGAACATTTTCCTTGCTTTGGAGTCAAGAATCTCCTTCCCCAAAAAGATCATTTTGATCCTGATTTTAGAAGGACAATCTGAGAACAACGAAACCAAGTGGTTTCATCATCATGGGATGATGACACTACCACAGCTTTTTGAAAATAATTCACCATTGTGGTTTTTTTTCAAATTTAAGAATTTGCTCTTGTGAGCAAGAAGCAGGAATCTTGAAAGCACATCTGTTGGTCAGTCCTTTCAGAATATACAGTGAGAAGAACCTTAGAAACCCTAGCACGGATTAGGGTTTGAAATAAGTGCTAAGTTGCTGCAGAGCTACCAAACTACTTCTGGATAGTTAGCACACAGATAAGTACTAAAATATCTAAAATCTGTATCCTACAGATTTTTAAGTGTTCTTTATTTTTCATTCTTAAAGTTTTAAATTTCACTCTTCTTCTCCTTATCTTTCCTTTCTCTAATACAATGCATTAATAATAATTCTGTCATCATATGTAAAATACATATATAAGTTTTTTGCTTCTTATTTCTAAGTATGCTATGAACTTTTCAGGGAAAGAATCTTAAGTATGTCTGAGATAGCAACAATAGCTAGAAAAAAAGAGAAGTCTGTCAGACTTAAAGGAGATAGCTGTGAAAGTTGATCAAGTGGGAAGAACTTTCCTGGCCTTAGTTCTTATGCTGTTGATGTCTGGTGGGGTCTGTGAGTATCTTAAATTAGTAAATTGAATAAAATCATTGATTCCCATCATTTAAGCTTTTTCCTCTTTATTTCTCCATAAAGAATTATGACTATGGGGTAGTATTTTGGTATTTATTTTGATTTATGCGTTCATGGAAAATTTATTATGGATGCAAGATTAGTGTTCCTTTATAAAAAGAAGTAAAATCACAGAAATTCACCTGGTACTTGTGTCAGATATTGTTGATGTTATCAATAGCCTTTAAGCCTACTCTTAACCTCACCTGAATGACCATGAGAGAATTGTCATCTGCAACAATGAATTTAATTTTTCTTTTCTTTGTGCGTCATTAGAAAGATTACTGATCACAGTTGTCCTGCCAGGGCATTAGTGATCCTTCAGATTACTTTTAGATAGAAGTCTTTTAGATTTTAGATTACTGAGGCACTTTGTCAATCAGACCTTTTCCAATAAAAAAACCCAGTGAATAGAATGGAAAGATAATTAATTTTTACTTTAGTTTTGACAACTGGAATATAGATTGTACTGATAAAAACATCCTGAGTGATCTTAGTAACGATCTCTCTGGAAAAGTGTGTTCACAGATGCTGATTGTTGCTATAAAAGAACTTAAAGTTGGTAGAAAACACTTTGAACACACTAATTGTTGAGCAAACCCTTCGACTAAAAGACTGTCTCATGCTGGGAAAATCTGTGAAGTTGTTTTGTGTGTTAAGTAGCTAAATATACAGATGTGCAACAAAGTTAGCAATGACCAAAGAGTGAAGCTGTGAGGTGTATGGTCTCTCATACTTAAGTTCACATTATCTTCCCCCTTTTGCCAGGTTTGTTAGCTAAACAAAACAAAACGAAAAAGCCCTGCCCCACTCAAAAACAACAACAAAAACATAAAACAAAACAAAACAAAACAAAAAACCCCAAAAAACCAAACCAAACGAAACCAAACAAAAAACAACAACAACAAAAAAACCAAAAAAACTCCCAAATGCCAGAACACCAAACCCAAACAAACCCAATCTCCCAAAACCACACCAAAACTCCTCATCAAGAAACATAATAGCAGGAAATGCACTTGATATAATAATATATATCAATAATATATATATTATATATAATATATAATAATATAACATCTTGACACTAGTCCTCCCACCCTCCAGATAAGTTCTGGTTATTGAAGCCAGTCTTCTGTCCACCCACATGAGAAGACTTTATCTTACCCTTATTTTCCGTTTCTATAAATATTGATCTCATATGTCACTATAGCTTTGTAAGAAACAAGTTACAATGAATCTTTTCCAGGTATTTCAAAAAGAAACTCTTAGCAAAGAAGAAGCTATGGAGCCTGAACAAGTCCCATGTAGCCTAAAGCACCAAACATTGCTCTCTGATCTTCAGGGCTCTGAGAAAACTTTTATGTAACAGAGCATCTGTTTCTTGTCTCTTCTTTACCCTCTGAACCCTCACCCAAAAGCTTCAAACACTCAAAAATCTCAAGTGCATAGCTTAAGGTAGAGATTATTCTTACCACATTTGCTGCAGCCATAGGAAAGGAACAGACTTTAGTGATAAAGAGTTCTTGGAGATATCACTTGTCTTTTTGTCATGCTTCCAGCAAAGTCTTCTAGAGAAAGAGTATTTCTTTGAATAATCTCATGGGTTTTCAAGACGTGAACAGGTAGGTGAACAAAGTTTTTCACATGATTGCAGAATCACGGAATATACTGAGCTGGAAGGGACTCATGAGGATCACCAAGCCCAAATCTTAAACCTGCATGGGGATCAAATCCATGACCCTGGCATTATTAGGACCATGCTCTAACCAGCTGGGCTAATCATTAACTTATGTCCTGTCTGTTCTTTCTGTGGAAGTAATTTGTACAAAAAAAAATATTTTCTTCTGTTACTAAATTTTCACCTGTTTCTTATAATCATCAGAACATATAAAGGAAAATACTTGTCATTTTAGCAGCTTCAAGTCTCATCCTGGAAGCAATCCACGGTGTTGTCTTCAAGGCTTTTTTGTTGTTTCTTAAAAAGTTATTAAGGCCTTAATTTTGTTACCAATGTAAAGATATTTATAGTATAACAGATTATAGGTCATTATTAAATTTTTTTGATTTTTCTTTTAAAATTCTCATCCTTTTCTTGCTGTGCAACTGTGTCAGGTGGTTGTTGTATCTTTCTTATTGGAGAGATTATATTTAAGGAAAGAATTGACTGATATAACAGCTGATTACTGTTTGCTGAGCCAGGAGGTTTCTCCCTATCCTATATCTTTCTGATTCTTAAACTCTGATCCAAAAAGACATTTCTCTATCTGCATAGAGATTTGGAATCTGTTCCTCAACCAGGGTCTGCAAGAATCTCCGTATCTTTAACAAATTATTCCTGAGATATTGCCTAAGTCTGTATGAAGTCACATAGCACTAAAGCTGTGAATGTCCTCCATTCTCTCTAAGGGTACTAGAACTTGTAAAGCATAGGTTTATATGTAACAACTTTGGAGTATTACACTGTGCAGATTATAACTGCATCAGTCTTGTCTATGAGTGAAACTGGTGATAATGAGTCTCAGAGAAGAGGTAAATTTCTTCCTCCAACCCCCATAAGCTCCTGCCTTTGATATCTTTTCTGAAATGCTTACATTGACTTCAATTGTAAATCTAGCTCATTATGTGCTTTGAGCTATTGACTTCAACAGAGTCTTTTGATTAACCAGAGTCTAAGAATGTGACTCTGTCTGGTGTTCCTTAATTCATGGGACGCACTAAGAACAACTTCACTGCTGTAAATGACGATGGATCAGACAAAGCTTTTATATATATCACTTGCCTACTATTGCAGACCTTGTTTGAAATGCCTGGTGCTTAACAAAATTCTACCATGCAGGTTTGTGTCACACTGTACAGGGAGTATCAGGATGACTGCACAGATGTTCCTGCAACCCCTACAAAACCCAGGCCTTTACCACAGAGACAAATCCTCCTTCATGGATTCTATGCATAATAAATACAGACTGAATGATGAATATCTAAAATCACTTAGGGTGATAACGGCTATTTTTCATCATCTGCTTATTGTAAAGGGAGAAAATTGAGAGAGGTATGCCCTTAAACTACAGAGAGAAAACTATTAAATTCCTGTGTGGGCAAAATATATTCATATATATTTGTTTGCTTTTATAAATATTTGTTTTAGCAACTGAACATCTTTGAAGAGTTGGACAGTGGAAGTCATTCTAAATAGACAAGCCCATTTATGATACCAAAAAGTATATGGTGTGTGCCATTTGATTTTTCTATCATATCGTGTTATATTTATCTTTGAAGAATTTGGTCACCTAAGCGTTATAATAAAGCGTAAGAAAAGTTGGAAAATTTGAAAATTCCATTCTGCTGAATATGGTGAAATTTTTATTGTGACTGTAAGCAATAGAAATAATTATGCTAGTAATTGGATTGGAAACAGAAATATTTATATTGGGATACAGCAAATAAAATATTACTTCAAATTTATTTTATTTCAGGAATGTGATATCAAAAATAGACTATGTTAAAAATGTTGGGAAATATTACTTTGTTACAGAAAGTGCCATATTCCATTTCAATATATTACTTTGACTTGACATAATGTATTAGTTAATGTGGTTTAACCATTACAATACATTGAATTATCATAAAAATTTGCACACTTTGGCATTTTTGAACTGATAATGTTTTCCAAGGTCAAAATAACATATATTAACACTAGTAGAATATGCTACTTTTGTTATTTCTTATACCTTTAAAAATTCCTATGGTAAAACCCTTCAATTTCATCAAATTATCATTTTCTATCAAACAAATCTTACAGCACAACTTTCTCTAGCAACAGTAATATAGATGTGAGGACTGATAGGTTAATGATCCTCATCTCCTTTGTCTTTATCCAAACAATATACCTTTACAGCAGCTGAGGATCTGTCCTAATGTTCCTCTTTATCATCCTGTCAGTGGATGCTTTTCCTTTTATCATGATGTTGGGAAAGTTAGGTCGAACATCTGAGCTTTACGTTTTGTTTGTGCTCACTCTGATCTCTGTCACAGTGAATCTCTTAGTCACAAACCAGCTGCTGAGAAAACTGTCTGACATGCTCATGGGTCTTACTTTGATGTCTGACATTTCCAGTTCCCCAGAGGAATGCAGTTGTCATGAGAGGTCATGATCAGGGAAACTGAGACCATCCCTCAGGTTGCCAAGGCCAGTCACGTGCTGGCCTTTAAAGATCAGGACTGAAACGCTGAGCTTCAATGGTATTCAGCAGGGAGCCAGCACTGAGAGCAGGGATGCACTTTTGATGGCCAGGACTGCCATACAATATCAACTTACAGGTTGCTGTATTCTGCGAAGATTTGGAAAGAGAGGGTGAAAATAAAAAAGAACCTGAAACATCTGATTTTATTCTAGTGATCTATTTGCTCTGCTAGGATGTCCTTGAGGGATGGAGCCATGGGGACTGGGAGCAGGGTGGCTTATACTGGCTGATTAGGCGGAAGCTTCACGATCCAGATCCTGTCCCACCCAGTCAGGAGCAGAAAAGCTGGGGAACACTGAGACAGTCCCAGACCCAGGAATCAGGGTGGGGCTGAGGTTTGGGTGAGACATGGTTACATGGGCCTGGGCTGTGGAGACAAGCTTTGCTTCAGAATTTCTGGGGCAGGGACAGAAGGCCCCAGGGGGATGGCATGCGGTCCTGGTGAATGGGCAGGGTGGGAGGAGCAATGAACGGATCTGGGCAGGGACAGTCAGGGCTCTTGGTGGTCTCAAGATGTAAGAGTACAGTACTGTGATCTGTTACTGCAGATATCTCTGTTATTAAAGATGGACTCCTGTCTTTATCTTCTTACTCTTGGAGCCGAAAATGAAATTTTCTGTCAATGGTAAAACTTTTTCTTGCAAGCTGACCTGAGTCAATTTGGCAAATATTAGTCACAGTGTAAAGAAGGCTTTCATTAGTACCACATAGATGCCTTCAACAGATGTACCCAAATACTGCAAGCAAAGTCCAAGGTTGGTCAAAAACCTTCATACACTCACACATGCATTCTCCTCACAATTTTAATTGAAACACGAATTAAGACAGTACATGAGACAGCTACAAATTGACCATCAGGCCCTGAGGATCACCAGGCACTCTCTGGTTGCCACTGCTTCAAAAGAGAAGGCAGTAGTTTAACAAAATAAGGGCTCCTAGGATGTGCAGCAGATGCCAATGAAATATGCAGAACTGGGATTTTCTTTGCTTCTCTTTCTAATAGTTTTATTAAAATATAAGGGACTATATAAAGGATCATTTCATATGATCTCTTAATGCCATACCAAACAAAAACAAGATTTCCAGGAAACCAGCCTAAACTGGTTTCTGATTTCAGCTGGTAGTAACTATAGACAAACTCATGTTCAGTAAAAATGAGCCTTTCTGTACTTATTTTCAGCATGGGTAATTGGGCTTCATGCAGAGTAAGACTAGGGCAAGATCCTCTTCACAATGCTACTACTCAAGAGACATGTTTTTAGTGGTTGGATGCAGAACAATCGTTATCTGAGTGTAGACAAATATGTATTATATTCTTGTACAACTGGGAGCTCTGGAAACTCATTTAAAGTTGTCCTTGTGTTTTAAAAGGGAAATATTGATCTATTTAAAACTTTCAAAATTAAGTTGACTTTAATAGTAGTGATTTTAGTGTCACATGGAAAAAGATTACATTGAACAAGGTTTGAATACCTCTTTGTTGTCAATAATTTATGGTTTATAACTGAAATGTACTTCTAAGTTTAATGATCAGAATAAATGCAGAATCTTTAACAAGAAAAAAGAACAAATTTGAGGAGGAATGGTACACACTGTTAATATGATACAAAGAACTTAGACCCTTGGGAACCATTTTTCAACCCTAAAAATACCAACAAGGCAGTATGATCTAAGAGATGTAAAAGCAAAATAAATCTAAGAGCTTGGAACTGACTTTCTAGTGTTCAAGGATATAAATTGCTGCTGCTTCTTGAGCTGACATTTATTTACCATTTTGCAGTATGAGAAAGAGCCTCAAGATTAGAACAGAGAAAATTAAATTATGTTCCTGTTCCTTTGGCTATTGGGAAGATTGTATTTTAGAGATAGTTTTAAAGGTACATGGCCACTCTTAAAGGCCAGTACCTCACCAAATGTAGTTCATTCTTAAACGAACTCTCATGGAATCACTCAATCAGAACTAAAGATATCAACTAATTTTTTTGCCTACTAAATAATTACTTAATCATGAAAAACATTTAGAAATACAAATAGTGCGTAGACGATGTTGTCACTTTGGGAGGTGATAAAAAACTTCATATTAAATTCCAAAGTCCAGCTGAGAACACAGCGAAGACATTCATCAGTTCCATATATGAAGCAGGACTGTTTTAAATTAGCGGAGCTTTTTCACAGAGTGCTTTACTGAAACAGAGACAATTTACTGTATTCTGAGTAGATTGAGTTTTCTGGCTATGAAGATTCATTACAAGCATTTATAATGTTAATATCTTGAAATGTCTTTTATTAATACTGCTTTAGGTAGATTTTCTATTTAATATTTAAGTAAATGTTCTGACCAAGCAAATACTGTGTCTGAGCCAAAATAAGGAGGATCACATTGTAATAAAATATATGTTTCTTAAAAGGAGGATTGCTGAATAGCTTTGAATTTATACTAAGCATTTAGGTATTAAAACATTTATATCCAGGTTTCTGTCAGGCCTGTCAGAAATAACAGTTTTCACAACTGTTTAACTGACAGTGATTAACCCAAAATACACTGTTTATTTTTATCCTGATACAAAATATATTTTCTTTCTTACATGTCTGACAGAATTCATTAATAGATTCTTTTCTTTTCTGTCAGGTCCTTATAACCTAAATTGCCCTGAGAAAAGACAGGATGTGACTAGAATATGTTGAAATCACCAAATAAAATGTGGTAGTGGAAAATATTAATTAAGTATAAGAGAACTGACATGTCATAAAATTAGTGTGAAAAATTAATAATACAAAAAATGCTGTGTAATATGAAGTCAATTTGAGTGTTTTGAACAGGGACCAGTGCCAGAAAATTCTAATTTCTAATAATAATATCAGGGAGATTTAGGAAAAATAGGATCGCTGTAACTGCAAAACGCAGAAATGTATTTCATCCATTGTGTTACTGTGTGTTGAAAACTGTGGTAATTCTGAACTGGAAGACTAGTTTGCCACTGAGAAGGGAAGGGCCTTTCTGTGCTGGCATGCAGGGACAGGTGTGGTTGCTGAGTCTCAGGTGATTGACTGTAAGGAAAGCTTTTTCAATGCCTCTCCCGCAGTCACACAGAGACTCACTGAAATCACAGGAGCCTTCTGCAAGTCTGTTTCTTTTTAAAACAGTTTCCAAAATCATATTTTATGTGAGGAGCACAACTTACACATCTTACCATACAAGCTTTGCAATGAACTAGGAGAGAGCACAATCACAGTTTTATTGCCTGTGTGTCAGAAAATATCTTGATTTTGTGCTTTACATTTCTGCCATACTTGGTGCACATTTAAGGGGAGGTATAAAGCATAAGCAAAGACAAGCAGAGGACATCAGACAGATGTCTAATTTTGTTGGTTGCTGAGGTGGGTTTCTTGGGTAAGACAGTTAGTTACTTTAGTTGCTTTGGAAGTGCAATTACCCTTGAGCTACTGTCAATCAAATGGGACTGGAATGAGGCTGTAGTGTTGGATCACACAGGCCGTTAAGGAACAAGAAGAAAAATTGCTGTTTCTGGAACAGACTAAATGACCCTTCAGCACAGAGTCATGTCTTTGACAGGACCCATCTCTAGAAAAAGATGATAAGAAAAGGATTCATATGGAGTAGTGCTTCCTTTGATAAATGCCTTTTCTTTGGAGAAACTGTAGTACAGGTATTTCCTGAGGTGAAAGCTGTTGCTGCATCTTTTGAATAACAGTCCTCAGCACACTTTTCATCCATGATTTGTGTAACTGTCTTTGCAAGCATTTATACTTTTGACATCCACAGCACCTCATGACAATGAGTCCCACAGGTTTATGACCTATATGGAGAAGTATCTTTCCTTTGTTCATTCCAAAGCTTCAGCTTATTTAACACGAGGGCATAAAGCATAACCTCAGATCAATGTAGCAGAGACACAGGGCCATAATGGAACCTCTAAAATACAACTGAGTAAGAATGAGGTAGAAACTTAGAATATGATTCTTGTCATTGTAAATCACCTATTCTCTCCTAAATTAATACCTCTAAGAAAAACAGGATCTGAAAATAAATTGAAGTATGTTAAACAAATGCACACTGGGTCAAATATCTTCCTTGAGTGACCCTATTAACCTCCCACCTAAGTTAGCAGCAAAGGTCTAACATCAGGCAGCTCAGAACTCAAAGATTTTCTAGGTTACTGATACCATCCAGCCTTATTTGTAGTTGTAGCACTAGAAAAGTTTGAGTTCTTGGCAGATCCAAGGATAATTGAGCTTTTTACATTTGCTTATTATTGGAGACAAATGCTAGTCAAGCCTACAAATCACATTTCTCATCAAGGGACTCCCAAGGAAACATTTGCAGTGTTGCACACAAGTGTTTCCTCTCATGTAATTTAGTGTGAACACTGAGACTGTCTGAACATATGCACTAGGACTCTGGACTGTTAAACCTCAAGACTTTTTTCCTTGTAAGAAGAAAAAGGATACAGCAGCATTTTTTGCATTAAAACAAATATGAAGTAATAAAGGTATTCCATTTCATGTGTTAGGTTAATTTATAACGAACACATTAAATACTACAGCTTTTCTTGTGGCAATGAGAAAATTTCCTCTTTCATTCATGATCATGTAGCATTGAAATGAATCTGTAACCCTCCTTTTTCTGAGGGTTTTAGCTTATGATACTTATTGTAGATTTGCCTCTGAACACAAAATTTTATAGTGCACTATCTTTTCACACTGGAATTCTGGAGCAGTTCTTGTACTAAATCTATTACACTTATTCACTGTGGACAAAGAACAGCTAATTTAATGAATATAAATTCTCTCTTTTCCTTGAAAATTATCCGTGGCTATGCCATATTTTTGTGTTCTAGTTTAATATATGCACAAACTTATTTAGACCCAGGTAATGTGAATGGAAATAAGATGAGTTTTCTGTTTTTGTCAGTTAGACTTGATCATTTAATTTATTGGAAAGTGAATATGGATATCTTGGATCATTTAATAATCTGATTAGTGAGCTGAAGGAAAGATTCTGGATGTAAGTGGTTTACAAAGTTAATTTTTAGTACCAGGCAACATCTTATGAATAAGAAACTCTGTCAGTGCAAAGAAAAAAGAAGGAAGCTTTAGGCACATTGCAAACCAGGTAAGTCAAAGTCCGTTTTCTGTTTGTTCATTTGTTAATTCACTCTTGTCTCTGCTGATCTACAAGCATGGACACGTAAATACTGACATTTATAAAAAGTGGGACAAAGATGCACTAGAGAGTTGAGTTTACAGTCAAGGGACTTTTGATCTTAACTATTCCTTAGAAGACAGACTGACAAACTATTCTTAAAAGACCTCCTGATTCTGTTTATAGCGCTAATGACTAAATTAAGCGATACTCACCAACAGAGTAAGATTTTTAACTAGAAGGATGGATGCAAAAGTATAGATGATTTGTGGGATCTGCAAGAATCAACAGTAAGAATTCCAGTGCTCTTCTGTGACTCAGTATGAGTACAAAATTCTTTCTGAAAAGAACATTTTCAATGAAAGACTTGTACTTTTCAAGGTTTTATTAAGAAAGGGAAAACAATATAATACTTACAACCTTAATAATTGTCATTAAAATGATATTAATAATTAAATGAATTCTGCTGGTTTTCTATTATATAATTCAAAAAAGTAAGGATGCAATTCTTGTAAAATATTTAGCCTAACTATACTTGAAAATTGATACTGAATTCTCCTTCCATTTTCTTAGCACTTTATGATGCTCTTTATTGCAGGCTAAATATGTAGTCCATGCTAATAATAAATCTTTGTCTACCCATTAGTTAAAATTCTCCTGTTAGTGGATTTTTCTCCAGGGAGGATACCACTCAACAAAATCTAAAGCTACCTCATGTTGGAGAGATAATTCTACTCAATCTATCCACTTCAGTTCCCTCAATAAAAACAATATCCTAATAAGTAACACTTGCGAATAGAAATTGAAATAATCACTTATGAATTTAGCCACAGCTGACAGCTTTATTAATCTCTGTAGCTGTTGTCATTTGATAAAGAACAACATATAATAAAAATTCTGCAAATTACCTCATTAGGCATTCTGCAGCAGAAGCACTGCTATTTTAACAACCAGTAATCAGGTAAAATACCAAAACAATAACATTTGTCTTGGAAAGGAACAGCTCTCTGAGAATTTCCTCATTTATGATGATCTAACTATAATCAAGGAAAGAATAATGATTCATAGTCAACAGCAGTATTTTGGTATTTAGCTACTATTACTAACAGATGAAGAAGAATCTTTATGTTTGACAGGAAATCCCTCTTCCAAAAATACCCTGGAGCATATTTGCTACAGCATGCACAGAAATATATCCTAGAACCTGAAAGCACTCTTCATCAGGAGAACAAGCAGGCCTTGGAGTAGTTAGTTTATTTGTATATCAATCAGACTTTATTCATTCTTTAGTCTTTTGAAGGAGAGACCTAATTTCAGTAGAGCTGCATCTATGAGAAAGCCTTTCAGTACACTTCCTTCCAAACACTAGTAATGGCTGACTATTGTATTTCATCTAATGAGGATAGTTTTCATGAGATTTTGTTCATCTTATTCTGGAAACAAAAGATAAAAAGTCTGTAAGAAACTGTGACTAAAAATGTTTACTTCCTTCAGCTGAGTAGGCTAAGGAATTAACACTGCAAACACCTCAATTTAAGTGTGATGTCTCTAAATCTGTTATGCCTCTGTGTTTACTGGTAGCGTGTGCAGCTTTATATCATCATCAGAGAGTCACAGATCATATAGTTGTTCAATTAATATATCAAATACTGTGAGAATGAAAATAAGTAACTACAACGTGCTCACATAGCGCCAAGGGTTGTCTTTCCAACCCTCATGCCACAAAGGACAGTAGATTTGGGGGTATATGAGTTGTGAGGGGACATAGCCAGGACAACTGACACAAACTGACCCAAAGAGTTATTCTATATCACATGACATCATGCTCAGCAATCAAAGGTGGGGGAAAAGTGGTGGTGGGGGAGGCACTTTTGTGCTTATGGTGTTCTGTTTTCCAAAGAAAACACTATGCATATTCAGTCTCCACATCCTAGGAAGTAGCTTGGCATCTGCTTGCTTGCTGATGGAAGGTAGTGAATGAATACTGTCTTTTTGCTTTGTTTCCATATAGGGTTTCTGCTTTTCTTGTTAAATTACTTTTGTCTTAACCAGTGGGCTTTAAAATCTTATTTTCTCCTCCTGTCTGGTTGAGGAAGGGGAATGAGATACATATATGTTGACATTTCTGGCAGACAACCAAAGTCAATGCATCACAAAGTCAAAAGCTGTATGAAGAGAGAGCAGTGGATATTTTCTATCTGGACTTCCCTCAGGCCTTTGACACTGTCTTCCATGAGATCTTCATAGGAAGCTGTTCATATACGGGCTGCAGGAGCAGACAGTGAGCTGGATTAAAAACTGGCTAAATGGTTGGGCTCTGAGACTATTGGTATGTGGCACAAACTCCAGAAGACCGATGAGCAACAGTGTTCCCCAGGGATCAACACTGGGCCCAGTCCTGTTTAACACCTTCATTAATGATCTGTAAGATGGGACTGTGCACCTGTAGCAAGTTTACTGATGACACTGAATTGAGAGGAGTGGCTGATTCACCAGAGGATTGTGCTGCCAGAGAAAGGAACCTCAACTGATAGTAGAAATGAGCTGACAGTAATGTGTCATGAGTTCTGAAATGGAAAGTGCAAAGTCCTTTGCTTGATGACTAACAAACCCATGCACCAATATATGCTGGTGACTAGCAAACTGAAAGCATCTTGGGAGAGAAGGACTTGGGAGTCCTGATAAATGCCTGTTTGAATATGGGCCAGAAATATACCCTGGCTGCAAAGAAAGCAAATGGTACCCTGATCTGCATGGGGAGTATTGCCAGTAGGCTGAGGGAAATGATTCTGCTCCTTTCTTCAGTGCTGGTGAGCTACAGCCAGAGTATTGTGTCCAGTTCTGGCCTCCACAGTATAGAAGAGGTATGGACGTACTTGAGAGAGTCCAGTATGTCTGGACCACAAAGACAGTGAAGGGATTAGAGCATCTCTGCTCTCCTGAGGAAAGGCTGAGAAAGCTGGGACTGTTTCACTTACAGAACAGAAGGCTCAGGGGGAATCCTACTCATGTGTGTACAATTCTTATGGGAGGGTATAAAGAAGGCAGAGCCACATTTTTTTTTCAGTGATGCCCAGTGACAGGACTGGAGGCAATGAGCCCCTCCCCTCCCCTCCCCTTCCCTTCCCCTGAAAAATATATTTAATCTGAATATCCAGAAACATGTTTTCACTGAGTGTGCTTGCTTGTGAGCTGCTTGTTTGTCTTCAAAGTGTGGTCAAATTTCTTTCCCCATGGATACAATTAAAAAAATTGCTACTGAACCATGTAAAAAGGGCTAGATATTTACTTGTTTGTTTATTTGTTCATGTCAATTTGAAATGTTCAAATAGTTAATTCATTAATGATGTTTGATGTTTGAATACTCATTAATCTTTCTCATGAGAAGTCCTTGATTTTCCCTTTGTTCTCATTGATCTTATTAGATCCCTTTAAGCAGAAGACAAACTGAACTGCTTGAACATCTGGACTAATAGATGGATCAGTTTTGTGTTCTTTAACAGAATTTTCAGACACGAGGCATTTCTTCATTCTGCTTGAAATACTTTGTTCTCTTTTATTATCTGACAATGCTAGAAAAGAACTTTCATGACATGAAGCTTAAATGTAACAATTCGAGGATTCTTTCCTCCAAGACACAAAAATTTTTAGTTTTTATGTAACATTCAGAACAAATAGTATGCATTAATATTTTAGTATTTTATTGATATTTATTTTTATTTCCTTCTTAGTTGTAATGCTGTGAATATTTCCATTTTTCTTTTTAATTCTGATTAGATCTTTTGGCAGTTTTCTTGTTGCCATGACATAGTAAATTGGGACATTCATCAGTAAACTCCTTTTAAAAAGTTTTTCTTATTTTTAGAGTGTACTGTATTCCTCTATTTGCTTTAATTCTCTTTCTTCTCTGAAAGTGTCAATTATGAACATATCTCTTAGGTTTTTAATGCTTAATTTGTGTATAATGTTAAAGTTTGTAAAAACAAACTACACTTAAGCTATTCTTTTCCAGGGCTTCCAGAGTGTTCTCTGTTCATTCTATGAAAAAAATAACAGGTTTTATTCCAGATAGTAGATTATATTATTACACCATACAAGTATTGAAGAAGAGACTATTTATATTATTTGTACAACAATAACCTGAAAATTTTAATTTTTCTGTCTTAGGCTACCAGATACATGTACAGACATGAGTTGGGAATGAATACAAGAAATATAGGTTATTTATTTGCTTACAGTGCGTTTTTGTAAGAGAAGTGGATACAAAAATAATAATCATAACAATATGGATAACAGAAATTCAGAAAAATGTAACTGACACAGGTACTGGGTTCCTGACTGCTACCCCTATTCATGTATGCTTAATGGAAAAGCAGAGGAGAAAATAAGTTGCATTACAAATATGTAAGATTATGGTTTGTTTCTTTTGAGAAGCATCTGGACCCATTTTTTTTTTATTTAGTATAAGCTTTCAAAGCACATTCATTTTAGCACATTGATAAGTATTTTATAGCTTCTGAGTTTCTCTGGACATAATTTTATGGACTTTGTTTCACTTATTTGTCTAGGTTTCTCTAGAACTCAAAAAACCCCCACAATATCTTCTCACAAGTGAAGGCCCAATTTGCTGTTTCTGAAAAGATGAACTCTACTTTGAAGACCTGTGAGCTATTGACTTTGAAGACCTGTTAACTGTTGACTTTCTTCAGTTTGCAAATATGTCAAGAGAACCAAATCCTACTATACCAACACAAAACTACTGATGCTGTATTTTCATTCAGCTAGGCAGCTGTGAAGAATTCTTAGCAGTCTGAGAAATCCCTTTGTCTTCTCTATTGCTGCTGGGGTTTTTTTTGAATCCAAAATAATGAAAAGCCTTGAGTAGAGAGGTTGTTCTTTTTGTTGTGTGTTTTATTTTGAAAAAAGTCTTTGCCAACATTAGTAACAATACAAAAAAAGACGAGATCTAGACAAAAATATAATCTTAAAATATTTTTTTATACTTTTTGTACAGTAAAATGAGTATAAATGACACTAGTAAAACCTGGGAATGTGATATTTAGTAACAATAACTTTACAATGCAAAATATAACTGTAATTTTAAAAAGAAATGAAAATACCAAGATGTTATATAATATTATCCTCTTGTTTTTCATTTTTTTCTTCCCCTTTGATAATTCCACTTCTCCAAAGTTCTGTCTTTTTAAATACTAAATATAAGGAAAATTGCACTTAAAGTAGTTCTTATCCAATATGACACACCATGTGAGAAATATAAAATAATCTAAATATTTCTTTAGAAAGAGTTTGTTATTTTGTATTTATGCAGTGAAAATAAATTTAAACCTTACTTTCTCAAAAGCTACCCTTACTGTAATTAGTTGGCAATATTTTGAAGCCACAATGGGTCTTTTTTTGTTTGTTGTGGTGGGTTTTTTG
>VXAU01002206.1:28812-87296 GCA_013399695.1 Formicarius rufipectus | reverse complement strand
TTTTTTTTTGTTAGTTTGTTTTGTTTTGGTTTGTTCTTGTTTCCAAATTTCTTTTCACTATTTTTCATGCATTTCTCTGATATAGCTGTGGACTTCTATTTCAAGCTTAGTTTAGTTAAAATCTTAAATGTATTGGATGATTGATTGGCTTGCTGGACTTAAGTCTACCATGAAAATTGGCATGACCTGACCTTGTAATGTTCCATCTCTCTGTCCTGTCATAGCAATTTGAGTGAGACCCATATTTTAATAACCATTTATACCGTTCCCAAATGCCAAGTCCAGTCTGCTTGGCTGTGGCCTTTACAATTATGAATTGAATCACTTCCTACTGCTAAGGAATGGCTTTTATGCTATGCTATAACCTGATATAGATTCTGCTCTATTTCCTCACCTTTCAGAGGAAGAGTGAGAAAAACACTTATCCCATCAATTACAACTTTATTCTCCCCCATTCCTCCTCCTCCCAGTCTTATACTTTATGGTTGGATTGTTATGCTATTGGTGGCTGGGTTGGTATCAAAGTTAAATGCTCCCTATCTTGTGCACAGCACTAACATGGAGCTTCTGTTTCGCCACTGTCCTCCAGATAGGTTTTAAACAAAATGAATAGCAAAATGGGAAGCAAGTCACCCATTTCCTTTGGTTTTGGAAGCACTGACAGAAGATATTGGACATAAATTTTAATTCTAGTTCCTTCCTATACAGAAATTCTGTGTTAGCTACAAGAAGGCTGAAAAAAAATTGCTGCCTATAACAAGTATCTATTCTATTAATACATCCTCTTTATACTGTTTTCCTTCCAGATAGACCCACTTAGGTGGCCCCTGTGAAAAGAGGCCAGGGCTGCCCCTTTGCTGGACAGCCAATTCCATCTGGCTTCAACAAACTCAATGCAGGGCATAGAAGATCTCACTGACAACAATTGTGGTGCTTCTTGGAAAAACCTATTTCAGCAGAGGCAGAAAACACCACAGGGAGAGGAAACAAAAATAGCGAGAAACAATAGAGTGAACACAAAAGTCAAAGGAGGAGGCTGAACTCCATGCAAAGGAAGATACCCCTTGCAGCTTGTGGGCTACCTGCATTGCAGCAGCTTTATCTTAGTCCAGCTATCTTTCTTTATGAGAAAATACTAACATGAGTCAACCTGAAGTATTTTGTTACTCACATATGTTTAATGAACAGGATTGAAAAGTATGAGGGAGAATAGAAATGCTGTAGGATCTGAAAAGAACACATTGTAAAAAAGTAAGTAGCGAAATGTCTGACAATTCCCAATCCTCAGAGCAAGAAAAATAATGGAATGAAATAACAATTCTTGTTGTATCATATAGTCATTATCAGCTCTATGTGGGTTCTTTGTGAAGCTCCAAGAAACTGAATCCTGTTCTGAAGACTCTAGACATGCTGAGACAAGTGTCCACACAACAGGTCCTGTTAGTACAAGGTGTATGAGTTAATCAGCAGGAGATGTCCCATGCACAGAGTAAACTAAGAAGAGACTCAACTAGCAGCTTTTCTGAAGAAAACTTCTGTGAAAATGTTGGAGTTATTATGTCTTTGAGTTACTGACCTTCTAGGAATCAGTGTAATATGTTATCTGACTTGTGTTTGAGCTAACTCCTGGAAATAAGGCTATTTGTGCTGCTTCTGAGTTAGGATAAGTAAAACCTTGACCTGTGTGGATAGAGTTCATACATTTGAGTACTTCCTATTTCCTCCTCTGCCACAGTACAACACTGTTTATTTCTCTCCAGGTCCCATTAGAATGAAATGTGCCATGAAGTACATCATAAAATGCCACATGTTGACTGAGCAGTAACAAATGTAACTCCAGGATTTCAGCAGAAGTGTCCCTGCTCAGGCCAGAGCTTGTGCCTTGAAATATTAAGAAAAATTATCTCATAAAAAATGAAATCAAAAGGGAAAATGATAACTCCAAAAAAAATCAAAATTCAAATTCAAATAGAAGAGTTCCAGTAAGCCTCTCTGTAATACCTCTGAACACAATTTCTTCAAAAATTAAAGCAATATAACAAAGAGGAACCCAGACGGTGCTACATTTTGGTTTCTACCGTAAAACTTAATCCAGATTGAGGATGTATGTGTAAACAGAGATGTGAAAGTAAAGATTAAGACTTAATAACAAAACAAGACAAAAGCTGGGAGACATTTGAAAGTGCAAGGTTATTACTAAGTTGCAGGCTAAGATTACAGTCATGGATGTATGAATAAAAATAAGCTACAGGCAGGAAAAAAATCTAAATAATGCAATTTAATTAAAATAGTTGATTATTCAGTGGAATTATATAAGCTAAAATCTTGGAACCCTTAAAGGAAAACCTTAAAAACACTTATCAAAATTAAGATAAAACCTGAAGCTGCAAAGCTTTTTGCAGAAATTACTTCTGGAAAGATGAGATTCTGTGGTTAGTAATGACAGAAGCCCTGTTTCCAAGGGTTGCGACTTTCAAATGTGCCAACACAAATTTAGATTGGTTATCATAACATTGAATTAAAGTAGACAATATACCACATGCAGAAGTGGATCTCGATGACAGAGTGTGATTTCTAGCTTACAAAGCAATGCTCAGAAGTTTATTGGAGCTGTAATTCTGCAGAAAGAAGGGCCAGCTAACTGTTTAGGTTCTTAGCTTACATGAATAAAGTGCAAACACTTTATCAGAGGTCCTCTGCCAACACATCAGGATAGTACACAGGTGGCACAAGTTTGAGTTGGTGCCAGAACAAGAATCCACTTTTTGCAGTGCAGATGTGTCACACAAATTCTGCCAGTGAGATCACTCAGTAGTAAGTGTTCCCCAGCAAAACTAAGGAGGCAGAATGCCACTTTTACAAATATAGGCAACACTGAATTTTTTGCACTAATTTCATATCATTATGGAATTATATTGTCCTATTCTTGTCTTCCACAAGTAAGATCCCTCTCTATCAAAATCTTTGAAACTAACTAACTAACTAACTAACTAACTAACTAACTAACTAACTAACTAACTAACTAACTAACTAACTAACTAACTAACTCACTCACTCACTCACTCCCTCACTCCACTTTCTCCCCCACAAAAAAAAAAACCACCAAAACCCCAACAACAAAAAAGAAACCCAAACTCACTGAAATTTTATGTTTTCTGACATTTGTGAGGAGTCTCTTAATCTTTTTCAAAACACATCCAATACTTGTTTGACTCTTCTGAGTTTTTAATAGCTAATAAAATTGTTATGCCTGTGGAGAGAGAAAAAAATTCTATACTGTTCAGATGAGTAGAACTGCAAACATTCACTAAGTGCCATTATAAGTATATATGAGAAAGGTAATCCACTGTTCTATAATACAAATTACAACATGAGTTTTTCCCTTATATAACACAGTAAATAAAGTAATAAACACACTATTGTTTGCAAACGTCCATGTGGTGGTAGTGGGCAAACACTTCAAAAGGTCCTATAATATTGACTACTCCTGAACTGCTTATGACATGTTGAACTGGAGTGGAAATGCTCCCATCATATATTTGAAGGGAATAGGCTTTTGCTATATGTAAAAGCAACAATTCAAGATGACTAAAAATGCAAGAGCAGGTAAAAAATTACTGACCATAGCTCCCATTCCCTATCTCTGTGGAGGAGCAGGTAGAGCTTGGAAAGGAGTGGGGGGGTGAAGAAAGGAGTTATTAAGATTATTTTATATCTCATTATCCTGCTCTGATTTTGCTATTAATAAATTCAATTAACATTCCCAATTCGAGTCTGTTTTGCCTGTGATGGTATTTAGTGAATGATATTTGCCAGTTCTTAACTCATGAACCTTCAAGATACTTTCCCTCCACTGTCCACTTATGGAGGGGAATAATCTAGCAACTTTGGTGTGTCCTGGCATCAGCCATGGTCAACACATTATAACATAGCATTAAGACTTCACCTTCCTTAAAAATAGGCAAGTTTCCAGTCACAATGTCTTCTCAGCTACATGACACTAACATAGGATTTTCTTTGTCAATAAATGTGTTTCTTTATATCTTATTGCTCAGGTTAAATGCACATATATTTCTGGCTAGCAGTTAATGTCATAGCATAGTAATTGTATTTTGAAAATATCAAAGTTATAGGCAACAACTGAAGGTTTCTTTCTCTTGAAATGTTTGCATTTCACAGCAGCTTGTAAATTTTAGAGACCCATATGAACATTTTTTTTTACCCCGTTTCCCCCCCCTTCTTCCCCACCTCCAATTCTAATGAATTTGTTCTTTCAGGACATATACTTCTAAAACAGTGTACACCTTCAAATCCTAGAAGAGTCAATATCAGGTCATTTTAATCTCTCTCTGAATTAAACATGTGTCAGTACCTAGTGAAGCCTTAACCAAAATAAACAGCAAAGGCAGCATGTGTTTGATCAGATTTACTTTGGTCCCCTTGCTATTCTGTAGAAGGGCCAGTTACCCATAAAATGTGAACATTTCAGTATGGAAGGGCAATATGAGGTCCACTTTCCTACCATTTCATGGTGGAATAAATATGTTACAGTTTTGGCTGTCAGAAATTGTAGTTTCTTCAAAACAACGTAGTGGTTGTTTTCAGGGATCTACAGTTTCCTTTGATGATTATGGCATTAGGAATGGCCAGTCCTGCAGGCTATAAAGCCTCATCTGAAGTGTCTTCAGTTGATGTTGAATTCATTATAATTTAGGAGTGTTGAATATGCTTTTGGCTGCACTTATACCTACCAATTACTTGGGAAAAATCTTTCTGAACAGCCAGCAACTTGCCTTAAGTTACCAGAACCACTTGGACACCCTGTTAATCTCATGTAATGTACATTGGAAAGTTGCTGACTTTTGTGCATTGCTCAAGATTTCTCATGTGTATGTTTTCCAACCTGTGTTCATTTATCTTGTTAAACACTCTATTTCAGTAAGCAAATGTTGCAGAATGCAGAAAATTGGATATTCTGTGAATATTCTGTGAACAATTCATTGTGCAGTTCCCAGGAGAAGCAGGCCTGTGTTTACAGATTTCAAGAGAGCAGTTCGCAGCCTTGGAGTGAGAACTTATCTATAAGAAGAACATCTGCTGTTACTCCCCAAATTCCTTCAGAGAGCCATCATGGGATGAGTTCTTCAGGAGGAGTTAATTAACATTAAAACCTATGAACTGCGGACTTTAGGTGGCCTGAGAATGAACAGTTCTAAGCTGACCAATCATTTGATATAATGATGTAACTGAAAAGCATAGATTATAAATACAGTGTGGGATATGTGAATAAAGCTTTTTCCTTTCGGCTGGACTCACTGCATGGAGTGGGTGTGTGAGTNATGAAGAAATAAAGTTTTGTGTTCTTTTTCAAGGTTCTGAATTTTCTATTTCCCCAGCCTTTTACGTACTCCCTTCAATTTTTTTCTTCTTTCTTCTGTTTTATATACTTATCACATCCTCTTTGCTGCTGACATACACAGACTATCCTGCATTTGCTCATCTAGCCATGTTCTCATGAAGCTTATCTTTTTCTGACACTCTCAACCTAAAGACTCTTCCCTTCCTGCTATTGCCTTTTTTTTTTTGCACACACTCTGAGATTCAGTACAGTAGCTCATGTGCAAAGATAAGCTACAAATTTGTTGCTTAAAGTATAAAAAAAAAGGAAAAAGAATAAAAACCCCAAACCCAAAAGAACTCATCTTATGACAGGCTTTTCACCATATCAGGATTCTATCCTGTGCATTGTTGCCTTTCTTGAACAGTAAGAAAGGACTATATCAGATGGAAGCATTATAGAAAATTCAACAAACACTGAAAAAAAGAACTAATTAGAGTCACTATGAGCTATTTTTATTAAACAATTGGATAGATTTATGATGCAAGAGAACTAATCAACTAAGAGAAATATGGTAAAGCTTATCCACGTGGAACTCAGAGGTGTGATAGAAATTGTGTTGAGGGAATGTCTAGTAAAGATGGAGATCACAAATAGAAAAAAAAATGGAAAAAATAGACTGAAGTAGGAACTGGAATAGTGGAATGCCTTGTTTATGATAGCAAATAGGAGCTGGATATTAGGCTAGTTATACTCACAATTATTTGTATAAGTAAGGTTTTGAATATACTATTGCATTAAAAAATCAGAACATGAAAAAGAGCACAGTACTTTGATGTTGCTATCAAAAAACCTAAATTCAGTCTTTGAAGAATTTCACTTATTCCAAGGAATAGTTTTCAAGTATTTCTATTATATGTGAGGAAAAATTTACATAAGGAGATAGAGACATCTTATCAAACTGCTGTACTAAAATTTGATGAGCCAAGTTGAAGAAAGATTGAAGGATAGAAACAGTCTGGCTTGGTTGATGAAGCAGGAAACATCACTCTTGATAGAACATGCTAAAAGGACTTGTTCTACTAAACCTTTAGTGAAGGTTGAAATAAAACATGATCACTCTTTTCCCATAAGAATTTTAAACTTCATACATCTGGACAATGTGAGGAGAGATATGTTTGTATGAAAACAAATGACGTTACTAATCAATAATAAATATATGGTAGAAATATTAGTATGTTTTAATTACCACTGTAAAAAGAATGGAGGCTTAAAAGTCTCTATTTTAAGATGAAATTTGCTATATTTCTGCATAGGCTTTAGTAACATGATAGGGAACAGTATTTGCCTACCTGAGAGTCCTATCCAGTTCAATATTTTCATGGTTCTTTACCCCAAAGCTGTAGATTTATTTTTCTTACTGCAGATTAGAGCCATGATAGACTAGCTTTAACTGCTCATCCAGTTTGTACTGCATCACCAGTTTTATTGAGGCAAAAACTGAAGTGTGAGCTAAACTCTGAACATGGACTATTGTTCAAGGTACATTATACCTTAAATACAATGTTCACTGTGTCTTATGCACAAAGTAGAATATTTCCACTAGCCTGTATAAGCAGCATATTTTGACATTTACACAAACCTTGCCTCTACAGAAAGTTGTCAAGGGAGAAAAGTAACATGAAAACAGCTTAGTCTCAGAGGCTGAGAGTTTCGGTTGATCTTTTTCTGTCTCTACACAGACATCAAATCCAACTAATATCCTCAGGAAATCCAGTGATGTAAGCATTATATACCTCTAAAATACACTGCTTAGCTATTTTCTTACAGTTGCAGCCATATAAACAAAATGTTAATTGAATGCAATATAACTCTATATTAAAACATTAGAGGACAAACAGTTGTATATTCTTTCTTTAAAAATTCTTACATGCTGAGAACTGCGGTAAATCATTAAAGATCCCCCAAAACTGCAAACAAAAAATAAAGTTGCATAAGTTTTTTTGTTGTTTACAATATTGTTTAGACAAGCCAAAAATTCAAAATAGAAATTTTTAGAAACTAGAAACTAGTTAGCTTCAAAATATAAGAGAATTCTCAAATTTGAGAGATGATGTTGGCTAGGATAAATCTCTCTGGGAATGAAAATACAAATACAAGTATGTGAATATTCATTATCACTGAGAAAATTTGCAGAGAAATTATTCTTTTTGACTATAAAATTCTGATTTTAAAATGGAATTATTACATTATTTGTTTTGAGTTTAAAATATTTATGTTTTGTAGTTCTGAAATGCGATAACGCTTAATACAGTGGGTTCTTAAAACACCATAAATAGAAATGGAAACATTATTTTTGTAAAGGAAGCAAAACACATATTCATTTCAAAGGGATATTTTCTTGCATTGCTTCACATTTTAACCCACACATAGATGCTGTGGGAGGATCTATTTGGACCTTTTGCATTGTTATCCTCCTCTAAAGGTAACAAAATTGACATTCTGTAAGTGAAATGTGCTGGTCCTTCTGTTAGATATTCAGTGTCAGGGAGTCAAAAAGGATCTACAATGCTGCTTTGGAACTACAAATTATGTTTATACAATAGGAGGGCAGGGGAAGATGTAGAATAAGGAAGGCTAAGAAGAGAGTTATATTGCTTTTTGTCTCCTATTATATTCACAGCAGGACAATAATTTCTTTGACTGATGATTTGATTAAAATTGCTTAAAAATGGAAAAAATCTGCTATGTTGACTTTATATACACCTCAAAGTAACCGTATCTCACTGGAGTTCTGGAAAAGTATCTTGTTCAGTCTCAATCCACAATGAATTCCCATGGTTCTAGATGGGTAATAGTTTTCCTTAATATTTTTTAGGAGGAAAACTGAAAGGAAGAAATGTCACCAATATGGGATTTTCTACAGACTCTCAAGCATACACAGAAAGCATATTTACACAAGACATGTCAGTGACATTTAAAGGTAGCCCCTTTTAGTCAAATGAGCTTCCTCAGAAATAAGGGGCTTTGTAAAACACATTAGCTTCATGTGGCGTCCAGGCTACCAGGGACCCATTCTGTTGCCCAGATTCACTTCTGTAGCAAACTCTCTGGCTATAGTATGACAGCCACAGTAAACTATTTGCAGAAGTACTTCTGTAGCTGAATACACCAGGGACTTTGAGGGTCTCCGCTATTTTCCTGGTGAGGCCAGGCAAATGTTATGGAAAAAACAGATTAAATTCTTTATATATGTTGTGTGAAATCTTTCTCAAGATGTCTATTGCAAACATTGTGAGATATATAATCACTTCATAAAACATTAGAACATAGATTATTTAGATCATGCATTTGAGTAAAAATTATTTTTAGGACTGTTTTGTGTACTGAACTCTCTGTTCCTGTCTGGACATAGTATTGCCTTTTTCGGAACCACTTACTGTTTCTGTCTGTTTTGTAATCTTTCAGGGATGTGTTTTGCACTAAGGTGACCTCATTTGCACCCTTCCTGTAAATTGCAGTTGAGTAGCAGCACTTCAGAGGAGAACAGGGAATGGCATTTTATCACCTCTGGAGCAGTGTATTGTCAGGGCAAGGTTGAAGTGTGACAAAGGGGAAACGTATTTGATTGCTGCTTGCACTTTGTTTGCTTTGTGACTATATAAAAGAACTTCAGTTTCCAGAAATATAATTACAGCAACTTACACAGGCACTAAATCTGTGCATTTGGTATACTGAACTAAAAAAGCTATGAAGAGAACAAGGCAAACCTTGGGATTTTGGCCTGATTTCTTGAGTGTGGACATCTCCCCTTCTCCAATGCTGAAAAAGAAATCCTGATTCTGTATATGTTTTAGTTTTGTCAACCATAATTGAAATTTGGAAGAAAAGGCAGCATTGTAGTTAGATGCAATTTGTCAGTAACTTGTCATTTATAACTGAAGCTTAAACCATACAATAGCTGATCTATATCAAAAAATAGCAAAGTAGAATTCACAGCCTTGAGCGGAAACGTTAATCCATTTTATTATTTCCTAAGACTTCCTCATCCTGGATCTTAAAATAATAACAAACATTTTAAAATTAGCACGATAATATTTTAGCAAGCTAAGAATTTTTTCAAACTGTCTAAAATATTAAATGAAGAAAACTTCATGGAGACATGTGAATTCCACATCTGAAGACTTACTAAATAAAAAAAGGAAACAGGACCTGTGTACATTCACATCATTATAATAAATGCATTGAAAATTAAGAGAACACAGCTCATTAAAAAATATGCAGCCTTTTTAAATGCTTTGAACAATAACAATATGACTCTTGGACTTTTAGCAACTTGAAGACAATGGATAATCTACTGTGTAATATCAATGCTACAATGCTGTATTCATTACTGTACATTTCACCATGATAAAACATTCAGAACAAAGAATTCCAGCTAAGAAAAACCAAATCCTCTCAGTGCAGAAAAGATATGGCCTTTTATGCTAAGATTAGTATTCTCTTTAAGAGACAAACAACAAATACAAAGGACTTGTCTTTGATATATGATCCATCTTACACTTTAAAGAACTCCTAGTTGTTATTTCTGGAGTTTATTCTGCTGATGAGAAATATAATTATGCAAAGAAGTTGCATAATTAGTTACAACTATCTGCTTTTGTAATGTTCTTTACAATGGCAAGACATACATTTGTGGAAAAAATTAATTGGCTAAAATGTGTCTGTTGCGGTCCGCTAAGGAAAGAAGGAACAGTCCACACAGCGCAGGGTAGGAACAGGTTGTGAACACTTTATTGGGGGCGCATGGGACTCTTATAGAGTTCGGTCGGAGGATTCTAGAACTTGGGTGGAGTTAGGGGCAGATCATGACACAAAAGGAAAAGGGAAGGAGGGTTTATAACTTATAAGGGAAAACCGGGGTGTGGCTAGCCTTGTGTGGTGGTGCTGCACTGCACCACCGGCCAGCCTATGGGGTTTTAGGGGTACAAGAACCAATCAGGGGGCTGTAACTGGGGTTCCCAGAACCAATCAGAACAATTGAACATACAAAAGTAATAGAATGGTAATAACTATCTATCTAATACATCTTTATCCTAACTATAACAGCTGAACAGTATAAAAACTTTTAGAAAACAACAGCTCCATGGCAATGGGTAGCTGGTGGTTGTGGCAGTCTCTAGTTAGCAGCAGACAGTTTCATCCATTAGCAAAAATCATCTTCTCCCGATGTCCTGGATTGGCAGTCCCTGACAGGTGCTTCCCCTACAGGTCCCCCCCCCAACATGTGTCCATCCAACTGCTTGAAACATCAGCATTAACAAAACTGGAAATAAAAATTAGAATCATTCTATGCTCCTCAAAAACTGGGTCATCTGATTTTTTTATATAGGTGAGAGAACTGTGACAGATGTCCAGTGTTAAAGTAATTTATAATAATTAAATAAATAAACACTAGATAGGTTAAAACAGATCCTAAGGAATCATACTGAATATGCTTTCTGGATCAGTCAATTATAGTGTCCTGCCTGCATAAGCAGAGACTACCCAATGCAAGAAATACTACAGATGATTACGGAAAAATGTGTTCAGAAGGACATTCTCTTTGTATCATATTTAATTAGTCATTGGTTTATGCCCTGAGGTACTAAAACTTGAATTCTGATTATTTTATCCTACTTAATATTCAAGGTTGTGAGTATTCTCAGTCTTAATATCAAACTGAATCTTTGTACTATTTTACTGAGTTAATATGCATCTTTAGCCATCTGCCTTTTGTTGACTATTAACTTTTGATAATGAGTACCATTGCTGAATTATGCACAATGTAACAAAGCATTTTCATTTATTGCTCTTAGATATGGTTTTAGTTTTACTGAATATTCCCTTTTCTTAAATTAAGAAATTACATGGACAAAACCAACCTTAATTTCATACCTTTATGAAGTTCCTTCTAATTAATTTGCATCCATGCCTGAATGTAGTAGATTTTAACTTTTCTCCTTTTTAAGCCCTTCCATCAGATAGTGAGTTTCATTATTTTTTCTTACTTTTATCTATCACATTTTATTTTTCTGAAACCCTAATATTAGAACAGGTGGATATTCTCTGATTTATTCAGTGGTGGTATAAAATTTAAAATATTAGATGACATCCCACTATTTTATTTCCAAGCTTTTTGTTTTTATCACTGGTAGGGGATGATGAATCCTGCAACCTGAAAGAGCCAAGGCTGCTGCATCTTTATTCCCCTAGATCCAACCTGTAGTGATTCTGAACACATTTTCCCAATGACCAACACACAGGCACACAGTACATAATACACTTACACATGTGCACGTGACTGGTGACAGAACAACCCAGAAAGAAAACACTAAGCACTCATACAAACATCCAACAACATCATCCAGGTTTCCTCTCTGGCTAATGAGAATCAAGGTTTGCTAGCAGGAAATATGAGAATATATATACGTACAATGTGTATGTGCAATATGCACAATGACTACCTTGTAAGTGGTTCCCTGGATCTTTACTCGTCCCAGTTGTTCCAGTACCAGATTCAAATCCTCATGTACAAATGAGTCTTCCAGTAGATTCCCCAAGCCCCAGCATTCTCAGCAATTTGCCTGGACAAACCCAGGTCCTTCCAGTACTGAACTGCTGCTGTCTCCCTGCAAGTGATACACTCACCTTTCTGACTCCCACATCACTACCCCCCAGCCTGGATATGTGTTAGTGATCACATCCTGGTGAACATGCCCTGACCTGCTCCAGTTGCTGGCACCACAAACACATGGACCCTGTCATGTGTGATCTCACTCCAGCCCTGGCGCTGAGATCTACACACACACAAGAACCAGCAGGGACAGCCCCTTCACTCAGGAAAACATTTAGAAAGGAAGCTTATTGAGAAGACAGGGCAGACTGCTGATCTAGTGCAGGGCATGGTCAGAGGGAGTGCTGATGAGGACTACCTTGTTTTATGCCTTTACCCCTTTATATTCCTATGCTTGTTCATACTCAAACCACCTAGACCTCTCTCTTTCTCCACCTTTGACTCATACCTTAATCATCCCATATCAAGTCCTGTACAAACTCAAAATGCTTGTTTGTTTTTTTTTTTCCTGCTCGCCCACACTGTGTGAAAGCACCTCCCCCTGCCTCATGGGCACACCTCTTGGCCTATGCGGCCATGGAGCTGAAGCTCTCCTGGGACAGTTCCAGGGGAAGGCAGGAACGTTTTTCTCTACCTAGGATATTGGGGGTTCTCCACCTTTGTACTGTTGTGCTTTTCTAAGTTTCTGGGAAGGGTCTTATAGATGGTTCAGAGTGTTTGGGTTCCCCCATTCTTCCCTTTGCATGTGTGGAGATGAGCTTCATATTGCATAGCCAACCAATCACTGCTTCGTATGGAGTTGTGCTTTCATGGAGCTGTCAGCAATGATATTGAAGTGTCTTTCTTAAGTTCTTTCCATCATTTACAACATCAGTGACCATAAATAAAGTTATTAATTTCTGAAAATCTGTGAGTCAGAAGTGGACTTACTAATACATATAGATGCAGTTGGACACAGGTTCAGAACTGCTCTAATAATCAAGATAAGTCATCCACCACATATATCTGATTCTGCGGTGTATATTTTAGCTCTGTTAAATTTGTATTAATGTGCATTGGTCATCTATATTTTAGTTCTGCTGTAACACATGGACATTTTTTCCCCAGATATTTAGAAAGAAATTACAGTTTGAGGACGTCTCCTCTAAAACAGTACCAAAAAAGTTTTCCACATTTTATCTTATACTAATATGATAGTAATTGCCTGATGCAATGTCTTCTCAAAAATTTATATTTTTTTCAGGTAAATTTTATATTTGCCATTTAATATTTATTTGGGGTTGAAAAGTATTTTGAACTTGTAAAGCAGTAACTGACCTTAATTCACAATACAGTTTCTATAACTGGCATTCATTATACGCTTTGGTAATAAAAATTATGTTGAGAAGTTTGGAACATCTGTAAATGCATGGAAATGAGTGGAAACAGAAAAAGAACTTGTAAGAAAAAAACCCACAACCACCAGAAAACCTAATCCTTTGTTTATATTCTAGGCATACACAAAGATAGACGCTTGTTGCACTTAATCTACTGCAGGTATCAGATATCACACCGAGTTGCTTATCTTCTTTGGGTTTGTTGGTTAGTGCTGTCATAGTTGACTAGTTTTATAAAATGATGGGGTTGTCAGAGTCTAAATTTAATTTTCCATGATCTTGAGATGGAATACCTGTAAGATTGTGCAAACAAATAGAAAGCCCTATTCTTAGGCTATAAAAGTTTTGTTTGTTTTTTTGTTTGTTTGTTTGTTTGGTTGGGTTTTGTTTGTTTGTTTGTTTTTTTAATTAATTTGGAGAAAAATATTTTTATCCCAGAATGTGACTTTTGCTACTGTATTTCTTTTATGTACTTCCTATAATTCATCAGTTAATACATTGTGTTCCAATTTTACTCTGCTTATGGCTTGTTGTTAATTTATAAAATCACCAACCTGAGAGGATTTCACTTGGAGATGCAGTTATTGGTTAAAAGATTGGGTTGCTACTATGCAATATTATTTTAAAATTATTTTTTAAACCATTTTTCCAGTTCAATGCATTTCACATGCAATGCAACAAAATATCCACAGTAGGCATTTTATTTCTTATTTCTATTTATTTATTTGTAGTCAATAGTTAGCTCTTATTCTTGAGCACATATAACTACAGTAAAATTATAGTGTCAACAATCTTTAAAGACCACAGAACCTTCTTCTGGAAAACTCTTGAGTAGGAAATTGCAGTTAGCTGCACAAGGGAGAGTTTTTGCAATTGTCAACAATAGACCATCCAATTTTAAATTTATTTCTTGAAATTATTTTTTTCCTAGACTATATTTATTACTGTTAAAGAGATCTAGCACTTGCTTGTTTTCAGAACACAGGCATATATCAACATCTTTATCAAGAGAAACTGCCATATGTTCTCCTAAATCTCCTCCCTATTCCATGACAAATTTAGTCTCCTTAAGAAAATTGTCAGTCTTGTACAGTTGAAAATGAAATAAAAATGTGATTTTTGTCTTGTTCTCTTGTCTCTGATAAGTTTTAAACAGGTGTTTTTTTGCCTTTGTCCATCACTTGCTACAAAATATACCTCAGAGTGATTTTGTAACATATGGTTTCATTGAAGTATGTGACTATTTTTCTAGTTATGGGTATGTAAGTTTTGGTGCAGAGAGGAGTACTATACTAGAGTTTAAAATTCCTCAGACTGAAACCTTTAAATGTCATCCACACATGAAAAATGTTTGAAACCAATGATGTGAACAAGTTGATTAGCATATCCAGTGACATGTTTTTGGATCTCTATATTAATTTTCTTTGCCAAACATATTTCAAAAAGTAATCTAACAAAACAGAAAACACACTAGATCATCTCAGATGTTGCTTAGACTTCCTAACATTATCTGTTGTGCTGTTAAAAGAGGTTTGTTTGCTCAGGCTTGGAAGATGTTATTTGTACAGTTAATGTCAAAACAAATAAGCTGGAAGAAATACACTGTCTGAAGAGTACTCAAGTATGCATCTCATCTTTTTTTCTCCTTTGAAACAGTTGTACATGCCAAGTGTGTTCATTTCCTGTGCTCTGTTTTGTCAGATGATGGTTATTCATCAGGAAAGCTGAAAGAAATTAAGTAAAAACTAGAAAGATATGCTAACAGATTAATGGAGATAATGAAGAAGATGGCAACAGCAAGAAAATAAAGATTACTCTGCTATGTTACACTTTCATATTATTCTATATATATTTTTTTTACTGAGGTCAATATTTTTAGAACTGAATTCCATGGAAAACATTCAGTTTTTCTCGTTAGGATAAAAGTGAACCCTTAGCTGCTAGAAAAGTGCGTTTGTGGTAAAGAGGTAGTGATATCTTTTAACATTTCATTTTGGAATTTGGCAGAGTTTAAGGAACAAACAGAAAAGTGTTTTGTAGCACAAAGTGAAGTGGCACATTGAGAAGAGGTGTTTGCAGCAGCCCAATAAGAGACACCTTAAGATGGAGTAAGAAGTCTGAGATCTGCTTAGATTTCAGGCAGTAACAGCTTTGTGTACCTTTTTGGAAAAAGCAAGACAATTATTCAATAGGAATCTTGCAAGAATAAGCAGAAGTTGAGTGTCTGAAGAACCAGTGATCGATCTAGGAGTGATGCCACATGTGGGACATTAAAATAGCAAAAGACTAGGAAAAGAGAGAAGATATAGCTCTTATAGGTGGAACAAATACTAACCCCAAGGGATGTAAATGAAAGTACAGTAGGAAACAGACTAAACCACAATGGAATGAAGCAAACAAAAAAATGCAATAAGAAATGCTGGAGCACAATTGTACTGAGGTATGTGACAAGTTGACTTCTGGCACTGAACCTGGTAAGAAAGGCTGTGGTTATTTCAGTGCTGTGTTCTCCAGATGGGTGGCTAAAGCTAAACCACCTGTTGGAACACTGTGGTGCCAGGAACTCATCAGAGAATGTTAGTTGACACAAGTGATGCAGAGGCTGTGTTAACATTTAAGATAACTGTAGGACCATGCTTAGGCTCTGGCACTGTTCTGTTTACTTGGACAAGTCTCTGATCCCAAGTTCATTCCAAGCTAGACCAGGAACAATGGCAAGTGCATCATGGTGCTACTGCTCAGAAACCTGCCTAGCAATTCTGGCAGCAATATTAACGTGCTGCTTGTGGTTTTTATATCTTTCTTTTCTAGTAAACTTTACTTTATTTCACCCTGAATTGTAATGGCAAGGATTTTCAGGGAAGATAGTCATTGCTAGGGAAGAAGATGATGTTGAGCCCCAAGGGAGCACAATGACAATGAGACGAAATGTGGAAAGGATCTAACCAGACTAGAGTGAGCAGTCAGTCCAAAAAAAGTGGTCTGAGAGTCCAGGCTGGCACTTTATTAATATCTCAGAGAAAGCTAGACTGATGATTCATTTCTTATCAGTTTCACTCCAACAACTCTTGTCTTGGCTCAGAAAGGCTGGAAATTGTTAGCACTTAACTAATTCTGTTCCTACTTTGCAGGTGCATTTATAAAAATACAGAACATATTGAAATATAAAATATTTTTTTAAAGATGTGTTCTTAGCTCCTATAAAAACTGGGAAATTTACCCAGTAACAGGTGCAAGGGGTCTGAGAGCACCCCTGCCCCTGGGGTTTGGCCCCCAGGGCCCAGAGCCAGCTGGGCACAGCTGGTGGCGGGGGCAGAGGCTCCGGGAGCTGTGAGGTGACCATTGGCAGAGCCCGTGACAGAAACACCACCTGCAGTTCTTGAAAGCTGAAAATTTTTATAGCATCCGAGATACTTTTACCACAATTCAAAAAATGTGAACTTTTTACTGTTCCCCAGTTTAGACAATGTAGTATGTTCCTTTTCATATTGAACAAATGCAAGATATGAACCTTGAATTTGACTTGATTAATTTCATAATTAAAATGTTGTCTGTCATACTCCATAAGGAAAATATGTAAATTTACCCAGACAGTGGGGATGTGCTGGTTGAGTTGAAACATATAATTTATAAAATTATTGTGTTATTTCTGAGTTTATGTCTATGTGGGTTATATGAGACACTTTCTTTAGGAATTCTGCTACTGTAACTTTTTTTTTTCTTTTGCTTTGTCATCTTCATTTTGTTCCCTTAATCAGGTATAATAAGCCTGAACTATTTAACTTCTATGTCTGATGAGTTTGTGGTGTCTCAGATGCTGAAATATGATACATCAGAACATAGTATGTGAGATGTCAATTTCTAATGGTTCTTCAGGTCTACTGGCCATATTTAATTGACTCTGGCCTTAATCACTGTTATAAATTAAAGTACTAGTAGCTGTAGTAACAAAACTATATTTTCTTAAGCAATAACATTTTGTTTATGTAAATGCTAATTGCTTTATTTGTTTGTCTTCTCCTGTTGAGACGGTTTTCTCATTGATATGAAGGATGATAGATTTTTAAGGTTCAAGCAGATTTTCAAAAAAGACTTCCAAATAAAAATAAATCAAGAACTCCAGTCATTCACCAGGCCACACTTTTCTTTGAGACTCGGAGAAGAAATACCAAATTCTTACTCAACTCTCCTCTGTAACTGCACTGTTCTTAGACTACCTGTAAAACAAAGGAAATAATTCCTTGCCGGAGAGAATGCCTAAGGAAAAATAACTGGAAAAGTACATATGCTATTTCCCTGAAATGCTTCCCAACCTTCAGCTATGTTCAGGTCAGAGTAATTCATGAGCCTGATGTGACTTGTTTGTTTACTAACTTTCCAGCTGATCTTTCTTTCATGTTTTGTTCAGTTTCTCCTTGAATCTGTGTACATTTCTTGCACTTAGCATAGATTTTGACACATTGTTCTACTGCTCTGATACTCATTCAGAGAACAACCATTTACTTTTGTTTGGTTTGAATTTGATTCCTGCTGCCCTCATACGATGGCCGATATTTTTTTTTTGTTGGAAGAGACAACGAATTGTTGATCCTTATCTGCCTTCTCTACGACATTCCTGACTTGGTAGACCTCTATTACATCTGTGTAAGCCACCTCTTGCTCAGGTTGAAGGGTCTCAGCCTGTCCCATTTTTCATACGGAATTGTCTGGTCATATGGGAGTGGAGCATTCCTTTGATAGTCCTGGCTCCCTTTACCTGACTCTTTTCCAGTTCTAAAATAACATCCCTCTGTTCCTTACTTCCCTATCCACTTTACCAGAGTTCTGTTGCCAATTGTTTAATACTTTGTTAATGTTTTCATTACATAGATTTTCCAGCCTTCAACCTTGCTTGATTTGATCAGTCCTGATTTTTTATGAGGAAGCAGGTGACAGTAATGAAAATGGGACTGTTTAGGAGGGGGCATCAAGTATGCTCACACTGAAAGATTTCAATGGGGCATTTAGTCTCATAGTTGAAAGGGATAAAAGAAGATAGAAAGGTGCATTTTCTTATAAGAATTAATGTTTTTGAGGGGAGATGAATACAGGGACTTTAGTACAAGCTTAAATTCTTAGACTGTAAATACAATGTGGAGGATGGTGTGGCAGAAGGAAGATCACAGTTGAAGATGACTTTTCACCTTTTAGAAGTGATTACTGTTCTAGAAGATCTCTGCCCTTTCAGACAGAAAAAAGATGCAGTGATGGTAAGTTTCAGTCTAATAGATGAAGAAAGATGGAAAAAGCTGTCTCCTCAAGGTGACAGTCCTGATTATTCTGCTCCTCTCTACATCCTACACATTGCATTTACAGACAGCATAATTAAGCTGCACTCATTTCTTTAGTCTTTGCAAACATCCCCCACCTTTGCATGAAATCTTACTATAAAAAGTATATTTTCCATCTACTGATTTACTAACTTTCACTTTTTTCATAAGCATGTAGTGTATGACAGAATCCTCTGAGAGGATGAGGTCCGAATGCACACAAAATTCAACATGTGAACCATGCCATAGATGTTCAAGTCATTACTCACCCTCACAGCAAAAAAGTGTTTCCTGGTGTTCAGAGAAGCCTTCTGAGTTCCAGTTTGTGCCCCATCGCCTCTAGTGCTGTTTCTGGGCATCGCTGACAAGTGCTCGACTCTGCCTTATTTCCACTCTCACTTCAGGTGCTTATATATGTTGATAAGATCCCTTCTGAATCTTTTCTTCTCTAAGCTAAATAGAAAAAGGATACTCCAAATCCTTTCATCATCTTTGTAGTCTTGGACTATCTCCAATATGTCCGTGTCGCTCTTGTATTGGGGTGTCCAGAACTGGATGTGATACTCCTGCCTCACCAGCAGCGCACAAAAGGGCAGAATAGCCTCTCAGTCTGCTGGGAACACTTCTCATGCAGCTCAGGATACAATTTGCATTCTTTGCAGCAGGGCACTTTGCTGGTTCGTGTTCAAGCAGGTGTCCACCAGGACCCCCAGGTACTTCTCTGATAAGATGTTTTCCAGTTTGCTGGACACCAGCACATATTGGTGCATGGGTTTGTTCCTCCTTGTGTGAAGGGCTCTGCACTTTCCTTTAGTAAGCATCTTGAGTTTCCTGTCATCCCATTTCTCCAGTCTGCTGAGGTCTCATTCTCTGTGGCAGCATGATCCCCTAGTGAATTAGCCACTGCTTGCAGTTTTGTATCATTAGTAAACCTGATAAGGATACACTGCCCCATTGCCCAGATAATTAATGAAGGTGTTAAATAGAACTGGGCTTAGTACCCAAAGTACACTGCTCATTATTGGCCTCCAAACTTCTCTTTGTGCTGCTGATCACCCCACTATGGGTCTGGTGAGTGGTCAGTGGCCCATTCAGGCAGTTTTTAATCCAACTCTCTCTCTGCTCATTCATACCAGCTCATTCATAATAGCTTATTTATGGGGATCTTTGGCGAGACAGTGTCAAAGGCCCTAGTGAAGTCAAGGTAGGCAGTATCCATTGCTTTCTTCTCATCTACCAAGCCAATCATTTAATCAGGGAAGTTTATCAAGATGGTCAAGCATTACTTCCCATCTGTGAATCCATTAAGATTACTGCTGATGACTTTTTGTCCTTCATGTGCCAGAAGTGTTCTTTATGTCTTTTCAAATTATAACACTTGTTTTTTGTTGGTTTTTTTTTGGTTTTTTTTGTTTGTTTTTTTTTTTTTTTTTTTTTTTTTTNTTTTTTTTTTTTTTGTTTTGGCTGCTACCAAGCACTGAGATATTGTTTTTAAGGTGTTACTTAGAACATCATTCTTTGGGCAAAGGCTATTGAGAAGCTACTGAAAACTGGGTATATACAATTGAATGTGTCTTGGACATTAAAGAAAATATGTTGGATCTTCCCCAGGAGACTATATTTATTTAAGTGTTCGCTAATTCCATCTGAGCATTTATGAAAAGCTCCTCTCAATGCCCTTATTCTCAATGAGCTGGCATCAGCTGCCAATCACCCTGCCGGCCACTCCTGTTTCCCAAACCTGCTCTGCTTCCTGGCTGGGCACAGTAGGGCAGACCTGGCTGATGAGGATCCTGCCCTGATGGATCTTGTGTGTCTTCAGGCCTGGTCCCAGGGAGCTGCTGGTCCTTGCTGAGCCATGACACAGCTCTTCTTGATTATTTTACAAGCACCTCCTGAGGGTTTTTTGCTGCTAAGACTTTAGATGAAAGTTTTATTGCTAGTTTTTATTCTTTTCACTATTTTCTTCTCAAACTCTTTCTTGGCCTTCATAGCAGTACTTTTTATATCTAAACTGTTGAAATTTATGAGGCTTTTTGTTTTCTTTGTTTGTGTACCACAATATTTTGAAAAATATTTTCTAGTTTCCAATACTATCTTTTGCTTTGCTGAATAGCTATTCAGGCTTCCTTTTTTCATTTTTCAAATCTTTTTTTAGTAGATGATATGCACCATTGCTGTGTTTGTTGTATGATATCTTTAAGAAATTTCCATGCCGCTAGAAAGAGTTTAATTCTCTTAGGTAACTCTTTATTTTGCAGACAAGACTTTCCTCGTTTTTACATAACCTTCTTCTCTGAAGTAAAAAACAATGGTTGCACATTGTTTGGTCATTGTTGGTCCTGTTGAAACTATAGATATATATTCACATAATTTTGCAGAGTGGTACTGCTATAAGATTTTATAAGCTTTGCTCTGAAAGATTTTTGTTTATATTCTGCACATTGCTCACTAACAAGATTATTGCAGCTTCCAGTTGTTTCTGTAATTCTTTGGGGAAATATGCTAGTTTGAATCCCCTTAGGTTGAAAAGAAACTCAAACAGCTCCAGAGTATGGATGAACCTTCTAACAATTAAGCTGCTGTATGAAGAAAGACATATAGCAATTCCCTCCCTATAAGATGAAATAAATGAGCTGTATTACATCCTTTTATAAAAGAAAATGTGGACATTTCTCCCAGGAAAGCACTGTGGGTGCAGTATACCCAGGAAAAAGAGACTTTTGTGAAACCCTAACTAGGCATCGAAAGTGTGGAAGGTAAGACTGTTTCATACACATTTATGTGTTCATTGTTTCCTCAGACTCTCTTTAAGTGGCTTCTTGTTTGTTGCACTAGCTACCTCAAATAACCTTAGAGAGAGAGGTTTAAATAACAAATAGCCACTTCAAATAGCCATTCCTACTTTTCTCAGGAGACTGAACAGAGATTGCAATATGAGCATTGAATTCTGGGTTCTACATTCTCTGAAGAGACGTTTACCTAAAAATCAGGCATTTTTGCATGCGAGTTTTAAAAGTTAAGTCTTGAAAGATATTCTTATTCCCCAGGCAAATATTACTCAGCTCCATTAAGAACATTTTAGACAAGTTCTCACTCAGATGTTTTAATGTGATTGCTATAACATTAGAATCGGAACAATGACAGTAAATATTTTTTACCTTTAACTTCCTGAATGTTGTGATGTATTTGGCATTGCTAATGGCAACAGTTAAATAGAAAACAGGTTTCTAGGATCTCAGAAATTCCTGCTAGTAAACTAGCTTGCATTTCCTGTCAAAGATTCAGTAATAATATTTCAGGGAAATCAAGATCACCAACGACACAGGGAAGATTTAATCTGGACATCAGTACTGTTTTACCAAGGAAGTGGTCAGAAACTGGAACAGGCTTCCTAGAGAGGGGGTTGATGCCCCAACCCTGTCAGTGTCCAAGTTATTTGGACAACGTCCTCAACTTCTGTTCATCTCTGTGTGGTCAAGCAGTTGGACTAGATGATCATTGTAGGTTCCTTCCAAGTAAAATATTCTATTCTATTCATCTAAAAGCAACAAGACTCTTTTACTTACACCCTGCATTCCTGATTATGAAATACAGAATTAAAATATTGTCTAAGTTTAGAGGAACTTAGGAAATTTGTTGGACTAGAAACCAAAGGAGACAACCTCATTTAATTTCAAAACAAATTTAATTAAGGTAGGATAAAAGAAAGGATAACAGTTCTTAACTACAGTATATCTATATATCTATTCAAGAGAAAAAAACCAACCAGAACTAAATGACCAATTTTTTGGTAATGCCCCCTTGAGCCCCCCNNCCCCCGGGGGTGGGTGGAGAGATGTCAGTGTAGAGTTGGTTGGGAGAAGCTGCGCAGAGAGGGAAAGCGTTGGGATCGTTTTCCGTGGGCAAAAACTCTCTCTTAGTCTGTGGTTGGAGGAGCGATGTTACTCTGAGCTGGACCCTGTCGCCAATGCTGTGGGGTCTCCTCACACCCAGGCCGGCAGCTGCTGGCCCTCCCGGGAAGCCCACCACAAAAAGCCCCAGCTAGCAAGTCTCTCTCTGTCTCTCTCTCTCTTAAATACTGGGAACTCTGAAAATCCAGGGATTGGAAAATGGGAGGAAAAGGGAAGGAGACCAAACACATAGGGCAGAGGTTCCCTGAGAGCCGTCTCTCTCCCTTTCTCCCCACAGCAGTCCTCCTCCTCCCCTCCCAAGCTGAAAACCAAAAGTGCCCCCTTCCCTTACCACACCCCAGTGATTAACCGTTGCTAAGAAACCCCCTTTCAGTCATGATCTACCCTTTGATATCTGCACTGGGGAAAGATAAGGGCCATTAGCTCCTCCTTTGTTGGTAGGGGAAAGGAAAATTCCACCTGCTCCTAAAAAACTCTAATGAATATGAAAGGAATTCCTGACATTAGGGAGTCTGATAGAAAATATTCAGAAGCACATTGTCATTAATAGGTCCCTGAAGTTATTTACTGTAGTTTACTGTACACCAAATTTTGGGTAAAGCTATGACTAAGGATAGAACCTGCTATAAAAAATTTAATGGCTTTTGGATTTCAGAAGGTTCAACAGAGCAGTATCTACTTACTCATACTGTGTTTTTCTTCAGTGGCTTATTTCAGTCAAATCAACATCATAAAAATTCACACCTGTCACAATCTATTTGTGCCTTTGTTTATTGATATCTTTCTCTTTTCCAATCGTCTTGTTTTTATATTTTCATCTATGCAAAGGTTTTTTGGAAGCAGTTATTGGATACAGTGCTCTGAACTGTGAAATAAAATTTTATCTTCATTTGGCTTATGCTGCTGAAGTATTTGTTTACTTCAAATTCTAGATTTTTTTTTTGCAATATTCTAAAATCTACTAAAATGTAATGTTTAATTCAAAGTGTATTAATGTCTTTTGTTTCAATGATCAACACAGAAATGTTTTTAATTAACTGAGTACATTTCATTGTAACTGAAGTAATCCATACTCTGTCTAAATAACAACTTCTCCACTGTTAAATACTGCATTCTCAAACACTTTACAAAGATTGAAGTATAGACTCCTCTCCTCTCTTTATGTTTAATAATCTGAAATATTCTCAACCTGTAAATAAAGTAGTGCTTGAAATGGAGAGAAACAGAACAGAACACTTACTAAATATTATGCCTTTAGGAGCAGTGAAAATGAAATGAAAAGAATTTGAAGAAACTGCTCCCAACCCTGTGAAGTCAGCATTACAATTATGGCTGGAAAGACTCTTCAGTGATCGGTCCATTGACTTCTTCCATCAGGAATGGTAAATCCCTGCTCTTGCTTTCTGCTTATGAAGCACTTCATAAGACATCAGAACCCCCTGAAATGACTACCCAGGGAAGAAGTTGCTCTGCTAATAATTTCAGTTTTGTTTCAGCAAGTCTAGCCTTTGAATAGGATCAGTCATATGGTTTAGGTTGGAGAGAACTTTAAAGATTATTTAGCTCCACCCCCCAAATCTTTTTCTGTGTTAATGAAACTTCCCTATCTGGCCATCAGTCAAACTGACTCCTGCAGTCCCACCCACATCACCCTCGCCAGCTACACATGCCTCACCCACACGGTCAGATCGGGTTTCCTTACTGGATCAACCCCAGGTTTCCCATATCAGAGTCTCAAACATTGTGATCCTTAAAATAATTTAATCATGAGGCAATAACAAAATAACAGCTTGAGCTGGGTGCCGGCAGGGAGTGACTCCAAACAAAGGAACATGTGGTTTTATACCCTCACAGTCTAAGCATGAAAGTCTAGAGTCCTCAGCATCTGCTGCGTCTCTGAGTGCTAGGTCACCGTGCCTGGGGGACCGTTGTCATGCCAAGGGTCTGCAGTTCACGGCTTCTTGTCTCAGGTTCCTGCTACCTGGAGATCAATCTGCAGCTGGCATTGCAGCTTGTTTGAATCATGATTTCTTGAGTCTATTATTACTATGCTACCCAAAAGCATACTGTGTGTCAATAGTTGTCTTTTGCAGTACTGCGCTGTTGCTTTTAGTCTTGGTCTTATGACTTACAGTTGAAGTCCATTATCTTTGCAGGAGGGAGAAGTGCTTTGAGAGAGGTTCTCAACACAGCACATGGTCTCCTGTTGCGGGGAGGTCTGGGGAATCTGAGGCCCCACATCAATAAGTCACCTAGATGAGATGCTCTGTTCCACAGATGGTACCTGACTACTGAGGCTACAGCATTTCTAATGGATTCAATGATCTTTATGCCCTTAGTTTATTAATAACAAGAACATACTGCTTCTTTCTGTCTTCTCTCAAATGAATAGTCCTTTTGGTAGCTTGCCTTATTATAACTTGAACCAGTAAGGCCCTCTTTCAACTTACAGAATTGCTTCATGTCACCTATAGTATAGTCCTTTACCAAGAAGTGAACATGCCAACACTAGAAAAACCCTAAAAGTGAGGAAATTTAACACCTGAGCCTTTCAAGGGATTTAGGTAATCCAGTCAGATTTCTGGATATCTATTTAATGGCTGTACTGTTCACTTCATTCTTGATGTTAAGCTCCTACCAAAGAGATCACTTTTCTAACAATCTGAATTTTCTTTTTGTGACTACAATACGCTAAAATTGTTTGCTGTGTTCAAGAGCATAATTGATTAGGAAAGGAAGAAGATTGAAGACAGAATTTCCCAATAGCTGGTCCACGGCTGAAGTTTGCTTCTGCAGGAGAAATAAATTTTTCTGAATGTCCCCCTTCATAGTGCTTTCTTGAATTCACTGAAGTACAAATTCATACTACATACATGTAAAAACCAAAATAAAAGTACAAACTGCCTGTGAAGTATGCAAAGTAAAATAGACTGGGCACACTTTTAGATATAAATTCAGAAATGCAAAGTATTCTAATTCAGCAATACTTATTTGAAGATTAAGCAAGGGTGAAATAGATGGTGCAAATTTGGCCAATATAAAAAATCGATGATAATGAATTTGCATGTTTTCCAGTCCAATCTCTCAAATATATTTGCATTTCCACTCTGGAATTTCCTTCACTGCAACAATGTACAGGCATTACAAAATTCTGTGAGTAACAAGAATTTGCATTCTTATAGATTAAAATTTAGCTGGAAAATACCTGAATTTAATAATCCAGGGATGGAAATCTTGCACAGCACAGGCAGGAAAAGTCTGACAAAGAAGAGAGGGTATTTTACCTGCAGAAAGGAATGACATGAGTAGCTGAGCTACTACCAACTAGACAGCTTTGAGCACAGGGAAAAGATACAAGAAAGGTATAATCAAAGAAAAGAACTATAATTTTCCAGAACAAGACAGGGACTATTTAACAAGACAAAGGAGCACTCAGTGCCTGGCACATCCATGCACAGACATTACCTCCTTGAGAGAGGGCTTCTCCTGCCAGATTACTCCTGATGGCAGGGGAAGGGAAGGAGCCATCCTGTGACAGAGCAAATTCACAGCCCCCATGCCACCATATCGGAGTTTTGGGCAATGCCCACACCCACTGCTTGTCTCCTCACCCACTCTCACAGTCCCTGCCCTCAGAACCATAAAGATCCTCTCATGAAATCAGCATAAGGTCTCATTTTCTCTTTCTTAGGCAGATCATCTGATCTTTGCCTATGCTGCTAAGCTATAAGTAGCCCTGATGAAACTCCTGGCCTTGGAAATACCATGCCTGACCCACCTTCCTAATGGCTACCTACTTACTCTTTTTTTCCCTCGGGCATCTTCCATGCTGCCTGAAAAGGTGGACACTTGTTGCTTCCTGCAGCGTGAACTCATGTATAGATGGTTATTTCAAGGAAGTCAGTGTGATTATGTAGATTTTTTTTCTAGATTCTCTTTCAGATCCAAGAGTATCATTAAATTTGCAAAGTGCCATCCTGTGGTTGACTCGGTTGGTTCTGATGTTTTTCGCTTAAAAGGACTGAAAAAGGGATTAAGATGGTGTTGTGAGTGTTGGTAGACAGTAAAGTAACATACATGCATTCACAATGACAGACCTTTTAGAATTGGCTGGAGCATAAATTGAAGAAAATATCTACCACTGACTACCAGAATAGTGATAGAATTATCAGAGAGTTAATGTTCATGGAATATATTACCAATTCAGAGTTCTATGCCTTTATGTAGTGGCTTCTCATGAAAATAAGGAGCTATTGCTAATAGCTAGCTACTCCTAATAGTATTGCCAAAGACAGGGATGAAAGAGGAGGAAAAATGTGCAACAATGGAGGTATGATTTTAGATCAGAAAAATTCATTATTTTTCCATACTAAGTTAATTTTCAGCTAACAAATTGCAGTAAATTTTCAGATAGCAAGTTAGTCATAGGACACTGAAAATGCATGTTGTAAAAAGATGTATACAGTGTTTCTGTACAAGATCCTTTTTTTGCCTGTGAAAGGGAAGAAATTCAGACTGAAGAGGACAGAAGCATGAATAAAATCAATCAAATTGCAACACCTCACAAGCTTGTCCTGTAACATCTCATTCTATGAACATACATTTCTCATCCTATTTAAAAAGTAGACAAGACCTGTGAATCTAAGCTAATATTTTCTGGTTTGCTGCATGAGTAAGCAAAAAATACTAAAGTGTTATGTGGTATGACTCTTGGAATGTGATGAATTTTGAACTATTCCTGTTTGTCAGCCTGTAACCAATGATTTCCATGTTCAAATTGTGATCTCTCTTTTTTTTTTTTTTTTGACAATATTATATCTCTTCTCTCAAGGTTTGTTACTGTCATTCTTTCTTAATATGAGTTGGAATGATTGTTATTCCAGTTTCTCAAATGCATTGTGTGTCAGCCCAACTAATACTTCTGTATTCTTTTTGTTTTTCATGTTTAGCAGAAGGAAAAAAATTTCTTGATTAACTGTATTCCAAATTCCTTTTTCTTTTTTTTCTCTTCATTTTCTTTTTCTTTTGTTTTTCTTTTTCTTTGTTTTTCTCCCTTTAGTAACACTGACATATTTTTCTGTCAAATTACATGCCAATGAAAACATAGTTAAGTCTAGATGCTAGAGATAAAATTCAACACTAGTGTGACTGCATAATGCTGTCATTTTTCACTCCTTCCTCTGGCATAAGGAGTAGATTGTTCCCCATAAATATATATAAATCTCAAAAAAATCTGTTGGAACAACTTGGCTAGTCACAATCCACTTCAGTATTTATTTAATGTTCTGTGTGCTAAAGTGAGTTTTACCAACACAATCTTTGGAAGGCCCAGATGAGTCAGACTCGCAAAAGGTGTGTTGAATTGATCTGTCATAAAAATGAAACATCCAGTACTGTGTGCACAGTGCACAGCAAATAGCTGGCTCCCAAAAATAACCATTAGATCTTCAGTTAGCAGTCTATTCTTTATGTACCCATTTCTGTCTTTCTGTATCTTGCTGCTTTTGCTTGTTATGTGAATGACAGTGATTGAAATGGGGAAGCAGAAGGATAAGTGCAATATTAAAAGCTCGAGTTATAATAATTTTTAAGTGAAAGAATGCCAATATGCTATATTCTGCCATAATCTTCTCATATAGAATTAAAAATTGTCCCAACTTTTAGGATGAGGGGCAGAGGTTAGTTTCTGATAGACCCAGCTCTCTGTTCTCTGTTACATCTTTGAGTCCCCCAACTATCATTCTACCACTGTTCCACCTAGCCCTTACTCATCACTTACCTGCAATATCCTTGAACCATTAGGTGTGTCAATAAACCACCTTTCCCTTCACTGAAATTCTTTCTTCTGTCTTGAATGTAACCCATGCCTACCTTAAGTCTAGAGACTTTCATTTGCATACCCAGCATTAAAAGATGTTTTATTCCTTCTGTGAAACCTTTCCTTCTGCACTACAATTGCTCTGTGACCTGCCTGGGTCAGACAGTCATCGATCTGGCTTTCCTAGAAGAGGCTGAAAATCTCTTCTTTCCCTCAGGTTACACTCTCTGCTTAACTCATTGTCACTGTATTTATTGCAAGGTCAGAAACAGCAGCAACAACCTGGAAAAGACTGCAACTTTGCTGGGAACTCAATGTTCAGCTTCTCCGGGATTAATGAAGAAGAGTTCCAGAGAAACTATCTCCTTCTTGCCACAGTCTACATGCCTTGTAGAAATGTGTGGAAGCATTGAAATATTCTGACGTTGGTCTGGTAAAATCACACTGAATCCCTTGCTGGCACAGGTGATTCTTCAGGTTATGGTATGTCAGTCACATTGCCTTGTGTTTGCAGTGCACCTGACACAGAAGGGTAATGAACAATGCTGAGCCTCACTCACTCCTTGTCCCAGGCTTAGTTCTTCCATTTAATAGCTGATGACCATATCAAATGATCTAATTTCCTTGAGGGGCATGCAAATGCAAAGCCTGGGACATGATGCAAAGCAAATATTCTGTTATTAAATTAAAAAATATAGATGATCAATTAAAATATGGGCAAACATAATTCAAATTAAAATGCAGCCTTTAGATTTCTGTTCTTTTCCTGTCAAGAAAGTCAAGGAATTAATTTTATTCTGCAAGGTAGTTATTTTTTAAAAATGGCCCAAATACATTTTTAATGCAATATGAATGCCACTGAATTTAATCCTATAAGCTTTCCCATTTAGTTAGAAGGACATAGTCTCATAGTCAGAATTATTTTAAGATGGCTGTTATTCTTCCAGATTTATATATTTAATGTGTTCTTGCACTGGTAAGAGACTATGTTTTTCTGGTACTCAGGTTTTTGTAGCTCATGCGCTGTTTTACAATACCCATTTCAGTGTAAGCTTAAGACCTGACTCTATTTACCATAATTTCTTGACTTGACTTAAAAGCTTGTTTCCAAATACAGTGTCTGCCTATGTCACAGCTTGCTCTGATTGTCTGTGAACCTTAATTCCTTATTCACCCTGGTGAATAGTTACTCATGTGAGTAGCCTCATTAGCACCAGTGTAAGGGCACAAATTGCAGAATACTGAATGATTTAGGGAGTCGTATTCTAAAAACCCTCCAACAAAATCCAAAAATCTCACTTTCTTCCAAATGTGATTCCACATAAAATATAATTGAGAGCAAAGTGCTGAAGGTGAATGCCATTCTTCACTCATTGCACCCAAACTGTTTGTGGTCTCTTGTGATTAAGTATTTGTGTTATGTTGTAGAACTTGGGCATTATTGAAATCACATTGTCACAGGAAGACAATTGCCTCTTTTTTTAAAGTGTCCTTGGGATGTAGAGGATACTTTGAGTTTGGTCTGGAGTTCAACCTAAAACTATTACTAGAAATACTATTATTACTTGTTTTATCCTAGACTAGATTTATTCCACACTGAAGGTTGCATATGGGAATCCATCTATCCATAAAAACCCCCCCACCTCTGTTTGAACTATTTGCTTTTATTAAGGGAAATTCATAGAGTATTTCCTATCACCAAGTTTTTTCATTGTTCCTTTATAAAATTCCACAGGAAAAGTTGGAAATTCTCCCTTGACTGAATAGGAAATCAGTGGCTGCCTTTTTTATTTTTCTGTCACCTAAGGTGAATATCATTAAATGTCGCTCTTGATTGATGTTAATTTTTGATACCAAAAAACAAGGGAACTAGTTTTCAAACGTTATGTTAGTACATTTCAATCACAAGTCATCCATGATTGTGAGGAGCATTTTTTTTTTTTTTTGGTCCATATTTCAGAAAGGAGAATTCCAAGAGGTTATTCTGATTTCCCCTGAACTGATTAATCAGTTTTAGTTATTATATTTTTGCATTGATAGATGCTCTGCTGTCATGGTTCGGGTTTTACTTTCCATTACAGTATATCTTGTTTTGTAGTCAAAAGTTTACTAAATGCTTGACTTTGAGATTAGTTCAAGTGTGGTAATCATTGAACATATTTAATCTTCTAAATTATCTGGTATTGATCTGCAGAAGGAGAAGGTTATGCCTTAGATGAAGGTTTATTTATTTAGTTTAAATTGATTATGACCCTCATCCAATCATATTGTTGACCAATTTTCCTCCCAACTTTACGAGACAGTACATTATCTTGATAATTTTTGCATTATTAAGCTTCAAAATAAACTTGAACATTGCAAAGCACTGCTTCTTGCTAGTATGGAAATATTTATATAAAAGCCCTTGGTTCCCAGACCAAGTTTTAGTGCTGTATTCAAAACGTACTAACATCTTTAGAAAAATATTTATCTACCATGAGCCCTTTCACTTTGCACACGGGAACAATGTGTTTGCTTCTAGTCAGAAAACACAAGGGGGCAGTTTAGTATAACAAACCAACATCAGGATGCTAACATATTGAAAAGTTCAGTTTTTGAAAAGTAGCTTTCTGAATCTTCAAATTATGGTTGATCAGATGCAGAGATTACCCTTAGCACTCAGAGACTTCTGGTCCAGACTTACAGACAAGAACTATAAAAACACAGAATGTATTTTAATATTGAATGGGCCCTTAGTCAATGAAGGGAAAAGAGGGAAGAAAGAGTTCATACCAGCTGGGTGTGTTAGAATGAACTTTCTCAAAGATATTTCACTTTAGTTCAAGAATTTACATGCATCAATTACCAGAATGTATTCGACTACATTTCAGTTGACAGCTTTATTGTGATAAGCATTAACACAGCCAGCTGGACCATAGCACTGGCATAAAGTTAAACTGGATTTGTTTATAATTTACCTTGCTTCATGTAAAGAGTCTAAACCAAGCTTTTGTAACGTAGACTGAGTTGTTCTACTGAAGGAGTATTATGAATAAGGGCTGTGCAAAGAATGACTAGATGTGCTAATCGAAGCTTTCATGTTGCCAGGAATACAGTGCAAACAGCTTCTCCTTTTCTATGAAAAACTCTTAACATTCTTTTTGTTGCATCTTCTAACTACGTTACTGCCATACAATATCATTTCCCATAATACTGCTTAGCCAGAAGCAGTCCAAAATTACTGACAATTCCGTGAAAACGTGCAGATAGATTGCAGTATGTCTTTGCTCTGTGTTAATTTGAAGTGTATTGGAGAGGAAAAACATACAGAAAGGCAGGAGTTTTCTTCATGATAAGATGATTTCTAGGAAATTGAGATAGGAGATAGGAAATTTAACATAGCAAAGTATGTCCCCAGGCTTGCCTTAACTCCATCTCACCCTCCAGTGTAATGGAAAAATTAAAGGAAACAAGAATTCCCAAGAGGAGTTTGGTCTGACTCAATTAGTATTCATTTTAGCATCTCCTAAAATGAATGTTGGAGAACTTTAGGAGCAAGTGACTATAACACCACAGGAGAACCCACAGAACTTCTGTGCCTCCAGGCCAAGCTGGCTTCCACTGGGTAGTCTTGTCTTGAATGCCTCCACTGAACCATTCTGTACTGCCACCCACTGGTTGTAAGTTGTGGCTGAGGCACAGTTTGGAGCCTGAATTTTTTGGCTACTTAGTGGGTGGTTCTTGCATGGTGGGAAGAGAAACCCTTAATTGACTTCAGGCATGACTATGTGCTATCAAACTAGGAAGTTGGCTAAAGGGGAAAAATTTGGCCATTACACTCTTTCCTATGATCTGAGAAATGGTTGCTGTGTTTGGGTTACACTTCTCTAGCAGGAATCTTCTCCTCCTTTCTGATGAGAGTGGCTTAAATACATTGGATTTTCCATGAGACAATGAAGTTGATGGTGCACAAAGGTAGCATTCTGCTTTTACCCATCACAGTATGACTGTTTGGACCATTTTCTACAGTTCCCTGATACCTTTTAGAACTACTTAGATAAGAAAACACTTTTTAACCTAACCATGGTATTTTTACTGACTAAATTTTTTTTCTGTGTTAATTATGGAATATATAGAGCACTGTACACATATGCACAGTGGATCATCCCCCTTCTTAAGTCCTTTAATATATCAGATGTGTCACTGGATTGAATCCAACCACAATTCTTTCCTCATAGTTCTGCAATATAGGTTGCTGCCTGATGATTTAGTCAAGGACTCATTTAGTAACAATCTGTGCTGCAGTGTCACAATTGTGCAATAAAAGCTCTCCAAATAAACTTATTGACTGGCATTAGATTAGAATATTCATGAGTAATATATAGACATATGACTTCCTTGCACTGTGAACTTCTGTCAAATTTAATGGCCATGAGGTCATTGATCCCCTTATATTTATTTCCTGACTTGTCTAATCAGTTTTTCCTTTTGGAAAGTTGAGCTGTCTCCGTATGGTATCTTGCAAAACAGGTTAAGTGTCTGTCAAATAAATGAATCAGACAAAACTAAAAAGAACATGATAACCCAGAACAGCTGGTAATTGTTGTCAATTATAGGGTACTTTCACTGCACTTGGATTATTTTACCTTCTACTTAAGAACGGGAGGAATATTAAAAAGGTTCGGTGTGTCAGTTTTTGCATTTATTCCAAAGCATAAAGTTTTTTCAGATTTGCTACCGCCTACTCATGGCTTATTCTCTATATGACACTTGAGCAATTGTTATAAACCATTTCCATCTGTGATTTACTTTATGTTTCCTATTGCAAGTGACAGTTAATGTATCATGTCTGCTGCTATGAAATGAAAAAAAAATTGGTCTGAAAATGGTAAGAACAAACATTTGCAAAGATGGGGATAAGAAAAAAAATCTTTTATGTTTTCAAAATTCCTCTGCTTTGGAAACCTCTCAACCCACAATGTAATCAATGTTAGGATGCCTTCTTTTCAAAAAATCTTTTTGAAAAAAGGAAGTTAGGACAGACTAGCGCCACCTCAGAATTTGTATTTCAATGGTAAATTCCTTCAGCTACAAAAGTGATGTAATGTAGACAGGAAGCAAAGATTTGATGTTGCAGATTTCCACAGACTCTATAAGCTTACTCTGTGTTTTACTCCAGACCTCTTCCAGCTGAAATCTACTGACATCAGAAGAGTTATATCATAAGCAAGCTGTTTCACCTAAGGTGAACAACAGAACCTTAAACTAATAAAACTTGATCACCATTGGAAGGACAAAGAAATAACAAGCAAGGCTAGGGTAGGTAGTGTCAGTTCTGAAGACATCTGTAGACTAGAATTTTACATCTAGAGGTGGTGCAGATCAGGGGGTCATACACCCAGCTCAAAGAGAGGAGAAAATAGTGAGCAATCATTCTATTTCTGGGAAAAATTGCATGTTTTTTCTGAATTCCTATCATAAAATACGCAAGTGTCATCTTCATTTCTAAATGTGCTGTCTTTGAAAGAGAATGAAATATCTGTGCAATTTCATTTCCATATGTCCACAGTTTGACAATGTTAAGAATTAATTTTACCTGTTCCTCACCTAGTTAATTAGGTGTATTTTCTAGTGCAAAGGACATTTCTTGATTTCAGTATGACAGCTTCAAATGTTCACAAAAAAAGGTATAGGTTGCTTATAGCCAGGTATGTCAATAATCCCCGAAGTTTAAATCAGTGATTGGTGAACTGTAGACTACAACAGAAGAACCACAGTAGCTGCCATTTTGACAGATACTGAGGACACACTTTCAGATGGTGATGACACAGGAAGTGTCTGGTGTGCATGCAGATGTGTTAGTCTATACTGATTCACAATACAGTGCTTCTATGTTTAAGCGCTTAGTATAATCCAAATCATATGAAGAATATGTTTTGTGAGAATTCCTTAGCTCTGTACACCTTGAAATGGCTTTTTAATTTACTTGAACACTGCAGCCTGCAATGAGTTAATATTTACGAAGAGATATATAAGTTTTAGCCTTGCCCAATTCATGCTGCCCTTCTTAAGTAACTCTTTTCTTCTTTCTTCCTTATCTGATTATGTAGATTTTTGACGATAACTTTAACAAATGGAAAATTGTGGCTTAGCTCTGTTTTTGTGAGGGAGACTGATTAAGCATTTTGTCAAGTCAGATGTCAAAGGAAAGTCTGTGGAAAAGACTGGTGAAGAAATGAAAAGACTCTTCACATATCTCACTAAAGTGTCTTTTTGTTCTAGCACTCAATCCTATTAGATACTGTGAGCAGTTCCCACAGTCATTTAAAGGAATTTAATGTGTTCAGCATGTCATAGTAGGTCCACAACAGCTGTCTAACTTCTGCTTTAACTTGTAGTTTTTGATGACATGCTTAGTCTTAATATTTGCTCATCATTTCATTCCTTCCATCTTTGATTTCCAGCATTCTTCTAACTAAAGCCTTAGTCATATCAAGATAATCCCTCACTTTGATGAGTATCTACATTTCTGCCAATCTCAACATGCAGTAACAAAAAACCCCTGCCCAAATTACTTCATAGAATTTCATCACTGGAATTCAGAATGTTCATCTGGTATTGTCCAGATGTCCTCCAATGAGATAAAATTTGCTGTGCAACCTTCCATGTCTTGTATATACAGTCATGTCTTAAGCAGTTTGTGTTCTCAGTTGTTTCTTTTAATGCCTTTTGTCAACATTCATACGTGAGAAGAGTTGAAATGAGACACTCTCTCCACTAAGACTGAAAACTGCTGCTTATTTCTTTTTTTATGATTTCACAGGTAAAAATAGTCTTGGAAAGAAGACATTCAAAAGCTTCATTTATCCCAGTTTCTGTTTCATTTCATAACAATGTCAGAATGGGACACATGTATTGTATAAATATAATTTTTTTTCACTCCCCCCTACCTTATTCAGAACATTTATGATCTTTATTTTGCAAATGGCTTTAAAGAGGTTTGTTACTTTCTTTGGAGCTTCAGCCGCATAAATCATAGCAGTATTTCTTTAATTTTTGAAGTGTTTATGTAGGAGGTGGAGTAAGGCTGTTTTCCCTGAGTATATTTCCATCATTATTTAAAAAACATGGTAGAGAGTATTACACCTTTGAGATGTCCAAAGCAAGTACCTACTCAGACACCAAAATGACAAAGTGATGGTACTTTAGATAAGATGCCTCCAGTCTGCAACTGAAGAGCCATAAAACAGAGTAGAAAAGAGATGGATTAGATCCCACATTTATACACAATTCTAACGGACAAAAGGGAGCTTACAGCACTTGTTGAAACACAGAAGAAAAATTAAGCCACAGCATCGATTATTTACTCCTTGCTATTTACAAAGATCCTTCATTTATTCAGTGTTATGGAAATCAAAAGCATGCACTGCACTTTGTTGTCTTATGTAAGACCCATTGGCTGTGCTCCAGCATCCCTATTGGCAATACTTTGGAAGACATTAGTTGTAAAGAGGTATCTTCCAGATAAGTAGTAACAAGCGCCTGAGATTTCTAAGTTCCAGCTAGATCTGCATGTTTGTCTACATCACATTCTATTTTGCAGATGCTTTATATTAGTCAGACTGTTCAATAATCTGCACCGGACAACAGACACAACCCTTGGGGAATTCTTCTGAGGAAGATATTTAAACAACCAATGTACTTTATTCAAATAAGTAGGAAATTATGTCCTATCTTCATCAATGCCTTAAAGCTGCAACACTGTAAATTAGCCACACATTGATTTCATTGTTAATTCCTGGACAAAATAAGGTATAGTTAAAACAGATATATAAAACAGAAAATTGACTGCACGTTAACAGGCCAGTGGACTTGGGATCCTGTTTCCAGCAACTATCTGTGTTTAGAGGAAGTGCTAAGTGTAGTCAACTCCATGTATTGATTACTGCTCNTCTAAAGCACTGGACTTGATATCTGTATTTTTGTTCAGGACTATGGAATTCAGCTGAAAAAGTTGGCTTAGTGAATTTGTAGAGATCTATTTAATCTGTTTCCACTGGTATGTCTTCCCAGCTAAGAAAGCTGAAATTATGCAATGCTGTGTTTAGGTTGGTAGCTCTTACTGGTGTGTGCTGGGAATTTAAAAACCCTGAGGACAGGTGAATTTATCTACTAAAAAACATTGTCTTCTGTCTCCCTAGTAGACCATCCACCACAGAAAACCTGGACACACTTTCCTAAATTTAGACAAAACTATAAGCAGCTATGATGTGCAGTAGGAAGGAGTTTTCAAGCCATAAAAACATGACTGCGTTGTGTCAGAGGCAATGCAACTCTGCCTATGCTGTACTTAGAGAAGACTGCAAGTGCTTTAAGTTATGTTGGCAGAAATCTTTTCAGGTACAAATTTCCAGTTTGGAAGGTCCAGTTTGACTTTTCTGAGCTAAACAAAATAGCTGTAAGCAATCAATTTTAGAGGAATATTCTTCAGGAGCCATCAGTTATAATAATTAGATTTTATTCAGCATAGTGCTTAATAATGCTTGATAATGGATGATTGAATGCATTTTTTTCTGAATTTCCCAGTTGCGAGAGATTAATTGCTCTTTAGGTTCTTATCTCATTAATTTAGTCAGGCCTTTTGAAGTCACAGGAAGAAGGTATAGGGAAAGATCAAAAGACTGCTGAAAACATCAATTACTGTGTTTAGCACATCAAATTTTCGTGCACAGTCTTAATTTTAGAAATTTTTCTGAAATTACTCTGAGTTTTCAGAGTTCAGAGTTTAATTTGAGATTTGAGACTAGGAGTGTCTCCCCATAGTTGAGAAAGAGAAGGAAAAGAGAAGATAAATCAGTCCATCTGTGATCTGTATATCTTCTAGTAAATGTGATTTTCTTTCCACTGACCCAATGTCACTTAATTCTTAACTTAGACCCCTAAATCAAGCACCTAAAAGTTAGTTAGGGTAAATTATTTCCCCCGTATTTGGCATGTGCAAAACACCATTCCTCTTACGTAAACAGATTTAATCTGATCTTTGTCAAAACAAATTCTTTCTGATGTTCCATTAAGTGTATAAAATAGGAGACATGAATCCTTTTCAGAAGTGTAGTTGTTCTAATTATTATTAAATCTACCCTTGAGGTAGTTTTCTTCATTGTGTTTATAGAACAAAACCCTTATTCATACATAGTGTTGAAGACACATTAATAACAGAATTTTCTTTCAAGTAAGGCTGAGAATGCAGTTCTTACAAACTACCTAAACACAGAATCACGGAATGGGTCAGGTTGGAAGGGACCACAGTGGGTCATCTGGTCCAACCTCCCTGCTCAAGCAGGGTCATCCTAGAGCACCTGGATGGCATGGAATTACATTCATGTGGTTCTGGAGTATCTCCAGTGAAGGAGACTCCACTGCTCTGGACAATCTGCTCTACTGCTCAGTTACTTATATGGTGAAGAAGTTCTCCCTCATGTTCAGGTGGAACTACCTGTGCATCAGATTCTGCTCACTACTTCTTGTCCTATTGCTTGGCACTACTAAGAAGAGCCTGGCTCCATCCTCTTCTCACTCACCCTTCAGATACTTACAGACATTGGTGAGGTCCTCATCACTCCTCCTCAACACTCCTTAAAAGCAAGGGAGTCCTCCCCACATGCAAAGTTGATAAAGCTCACCTTTAACCCAGGAAGGATATAGCTCTTAATAAAGTTATCAATCTATTAATTAAATTAATGGAATTAATTATTTCATGTTAGCAACCTAATCCATATAATGAACAATAACCTCAACACTGGGGTTCAGTAAACATAATGTACTTAAAACTAGAACATGAGTAAATATTTTGGCAGTGACTAGGATGTATCAGGACACCAGTGCCTCAAAGCAACCTCAGAAAAGAATACAAAGGTAAATTTACTGTAAGAGCAGACCACAGGAAGAATTTGCTCATTAAAGACTCCAACATTTTATAGTGGCGTGACATCTTCAGAACAAAACTGAAGCTGAAGAAAAAGAAAAATGTCAAAGGAACAAAGTGAATGGGAAATTACTGAGAATAAGATCTGCAAAGTCTAAATAGCATAATTAAAATATTTACTGTTGATTGAAACATGATTTCTGCAACAGTAGAAGATTACAAAAAATTAACACTGTATGGCTATAGAATAGAATAATAAATTTTAAAATGTCTCATTAGATGTAAACATTTTGCTTGGGATGAAAGGATATATGCTTAGTAACTTCTATATGACTTAGAAAAGAAAGAAATATATAGAGAGCTTGTGTCTCTGTTTCTCTGTATCTTTTCTTACAATTATTGGCATCCTTGAAGGATGGGGAGGATACTGAGAGGAGAAATTTTTGAAACAGGGTTTAAGATAAAAAGTTTTTTACCTTTTTTTTTTATTGCAATTAAATTACATGAATAATACTTTAATATTTCTTTTGTTATTTACTAAAGTTTTGTTAGTCTATCATCATCTCCAAATAAAACAAAAATATATCTCAATAATTATATGTACCCCTAGTGAATTGCAAAACTTGCCCACAGTTTATCTGATTTCCTCTCCTTCTGAAGTAATAGTTGAAAGAGAAAGGGGAGGAGGGAAGGGAGTATGAAACTCTGGTCCTTTGAAAGAGCTGGAAATCCTTCTAGTGCAAGAAAAGTTATCATTTCACTACCTATGTGTCATTTAGAGGAGAATTTGTCTTGTCCTGTTAAAAGCTTTTTTTCCCAGAGACGTTCCTGAGTAGTGGCTGTGGAACAAGAAGTTTTGCCTCAGAAACAGTCATGTATTGCATTACAAATCCCTCTGGTCCTAGAGAACCTCCACGATAATTCAATTTTAACATGTCTACAGTCAAGTAGTTCATGTCCTTGGGTCTGCTATTCAAGAAGGACTACTCTTTTCAGTAAACATTTAGTTGTTAGTCCTCTTAAGTATTTTTATTCCCCATTGCTCAGCAACCAAAGGAAAAAATTCTTTCCCACAAGGCAGAGAGGACAGTCACCAATATTGGCTTCCCTTAACTTGCCAGGTTACAAACTTGTCATAGTTCATCAGGTGTTTGAGAGTCATGTTTGCAGCAAGCTGCTTCTGAAACAGCAGAAACCTGTTGCCTAAAACAGGTTATGCTATGTCCACTCAACAGTCTTGCATAATAATATCTTTGAGGTTTTTTTTTTCTTTCTTTAAATTCACCTCTAAAATTTATGTGAACAACTTCCTCCACTAAATTTTCAGTTTCAATTGAATTTCATTTGATGTTACTCTGTGTCACCAAATCACTTGGGTTGGCGTCATCACTTGCTGCTGACCCAATTTTCATGCACAGCTGTGTCAGATGTATCTCTGTGGCCAGTGGCTCCTAGGCTGTGGATTGCCTCTATGCTCTGCCTCCCTGCTTTTCCCTAGAAACTTGGGACAATTACTGAGAAAGAAATAGTTCTTGACAGAAAAAGAAAAACCACAATAATTTTTTTTTTCATTGTCCTGAGCATTTTTTGTTAATTAGGGGGATGTAAATGAAGTGTTTCTATCACTATATGTGCAAATAAGGTTATACTGGAATCAGATTTGTGTATTGTATTGCAAACACAAAAGCTGAAATTTAACATCAGTTTCCATTAAGTAAAATTCTTGTAGGTATTGATCTATTCCACATAAATTTTCCAATCTTATTTTTATATTTATTGATCAGACTAAAACCAGTGGCTTACATGAGATAGCTGTGTGGCATAAATTTTAGATAAAGCATAATTTAAAGAAAGATCTTGTTTTGTATGCTTTAATAGTGTGGTATTGAAAGCAATGTTTTATGGAGAGCATTATGACTGTCTTGCAATGTTTTTTTCCATCAGATTTTGTCATGAATCATAAATTATAAATCTCATCCTACATACAAGCTAAATTTATGCTCTTCAGAGAATTAGGTACGGAGATGGAAAAAAATAAGCACAGACATGATAATGAATTTAAAAAAAAATTATTAGAAGTTAGGATGAGTCTGTAACATCAGATAAGATGCTGAGACTACATCTATGGAAAAGATTTAACTTCCACTGGGGGCCAAGTCTAAGTGCCTTAGAGGAAGAGCAGAGTCAAATAGCTTCACCTTATAGATTTCCAAGTCTCTATCTCACTCTTTTATTCTTGTTTCTTTTAGTAGTATTTTTCAGTTTTGCAGTGTACAAATTTAGTAGTAACATAAGTCTCAACTTGCTATGGAAATAGGATATTAGTGTAGCAAAACTGACAAAGGTTAGACATCTGGCCATCAAATTAGACATTGTTTTCACACAAAAAGTTTCCTTTTAAATTTCTAACACTTTGAAATATTAAAGGAGCTGTAATTTGTTTTCACTTTTTTAATAAAAAAATTAACCTGATAACATTTTTTAATATTTTGAATTAAAAAATTTAAGAAGTTAAAAATGAAAACTTCAAAATAAAGACTCATTGTGTTTATAATTGGTTTTCTCAAGGAAGATGTGTTGTTTCTCTCCCCTAGAAAGAACAACATTCAGTTCTAATAACAATAGGTCCAGTGATCCTGCATTTATGTATACTCATGTAATTCATATCCAAGAGAGTGAAGAATTACAAATCAAAGTATTTTCTTGCAGTAGACTTTCTGACATTCTCAATTCCTCACAATCTTTATGGAGCAACCCAGAATGAAGCTCAATTTTAAAAATAAAATTTAAATAACTAATCATTACAGCTAAACTGACAATTTTGTCTCAAATTGGAAGCTTGAAACAGACCACTCACTGTCAGGAGAGAGAACTGTCAAGGACTGCTGAGAATAATCTTTAAACTGTTTTAGGCTGCCACAACCACCTGCTGTATAACCCTTGCCATGAAGCTGCTGTTTCTACAAGTTTTTATACTGTTTAAATGTTATAGTTAGGACAAAAAGATGTATTAGATAGGTAATTAATACCATTCTATTACTTCTGTATGTCCAACTGTTCTGCTTGGTTCTGGAAACCCCTGATTGGTTGATGTACCCCAAAACCTCATTGGCTGGCTGGTGGAGCAATGCAGCTCCATTCTGTGAGGCTGACCCATCCCCAGTTCTTCCTTATAAGTTATAAATCCTCCTTCCCTTTTCCTTTTGTGTCGTAGTCCGCCCCTGACTCCACCCAAGTTCTAGAACTCTCTGACCGAACCTTATAAGTATCCCATGCTCTCCTTAATAAAGTGTTCACGCTCGTTACCACCCTTCCTGCATAGACCGTGCCTCCTTTCCCTCTCAGACCATGACAATTCACCTCTCAGTTTGACATTTTTGCATGGGGATCTGATTTATAGCTATGTATTATGAAGGTTGCTGTGTCTAATTGGATAAATTCTCTTGAAGAGACTCAGTACTTTTCCAGGTGTCAGTGGAAAAACCCAAAAACTTCATATAGTCAGTTGTGATTTTTATCAGCCTCAGTGCTCTACATTAATTTCCCAAAAGGCAAAGAATTTAGTTTACTTCATGACTGAAGCATCTAACAGAATGCCAGACTTCTATATCTCAGCAGTGGTAAAAGGATTTGGTTATGGTTCAGTTTGACATTTCTGAGATGGATTATAGTATCATGAGATGTAACTTTCACTGCTAATAAGGACTTGCAGCTCTGTTATCCTGATGGCTCACACATTTTTTCTCTTGACTGTGTGCTGTCAACACTTTATGTCCGGAGTACTTAATTAATAGGTTATATTTAATATGCATTTTGGGAATATTGTCTCATCCTTCAAAGCAGGATATTGCACTGACAAATATCTGCACATCACAACAGTTCTGTACTCACACATTTTTTACCTACTTGAACCCTCAAATGTGATAATGGCCTTATCCCAGCTCCTCATGACCTAACCTTAATCATACCTAAATCACTTTGTCTACTGCATTGTTATTGAACTTCACTGAGATGGCCAGCTTCAAAGTCATAAACTAATGATTGGTTTCCCTATATCCTTTTGTTAGAAACTATTAGTGAATGACATTTCTGCTTTTTCAGGTCCTAGTTTATTTATGAGAACAATTGATTTAGCAATATATAGAATCATCAAACTTTAAATAGATTACACAGTTTATGCTTTGTAAATCACATTGGTCACACATTCTTAACTTTTACAGAAAGCTCAGCTGTTTTAATATTTTCCACTAACAACAATGGTTCACCCTCTAATAATTCCATTTAAACTCAATAACTTAGTTTTGTAAATTAACTATGGACAGATTTTAAATGTGAAACTGTATTTAGAAAATCTTTCTCTAAATATTCTTGAAATGACATATATCTGCAGCATTTCACACAAGGAAACTACTATTTTTACAGCAATATTACTTTCACAACAGTATTCTGCAAAGTGTTTGTATTCTTCACATTTTTTCTGTTGTGGATGATGTACTGAAAGGAATATGTTATATATTTATTCACACTTCATTTTGGAGCTGACAATTGTAGCATATACTTCCCTTCTCGTACTTTACCAATTACCTTAACCCTGACCTGCATAAATGTAATTTTCTGCATTAATGACAGTCAACTGTCTCTGTGAAGAGCCTGAGCTGAGTGAACACTGTCAGCTGTGTCAAACGGTGGTGATAAACAGCCTTCACTCTTTATTTATGGCTACCGGTGCTGATGGAGGAATTCATACTTACTCAAATGTCTGTTTATATGTAAGCAAAGGGCTCTTGTGAAGTCCTGAAGACAGAGGGAACTGCATTCTTAAAAAACAGTTTCAGTTTGGGCTTATCCTCTTGCATAGTTACATGAATTCTACGTTGTTGGAAGCCTGCAGCAGTTACGCTGTGGTTTCTGGTTTGAACAGGGAACAGCAACCAATTTGACAAGCACCTGAAGTTGTACTTCATTCGGAAATTAGAATTAGTCTTCTAAAAACTTGTGCACTGATTCTATTCTCCATGCTTCTGCAGACTCTCAGGAACCTGTAGCCATCAGTGGTAGCAAGTTACCACCAAACATAACCCTTGTGAGAACCAGACAGAGCAATTTAAAACAGAAAAAAGGAAGTACTTTTCAGAGTGGCTAGTGAATTTATGGAACATGATGTGAAGGTATGTGGCTTTAGGTTCTTTAAAAATAGACAAAGTCATAGTAAGTATATTAATAAATGCATAATGGGGGAAAATCTAATGACAAGGATGTGATTTCTAACATCGCTTATGTTCAACCTGATGGTGTATGCAACCAAAACCACTTGCAGAAAAATAACTGAGGACTAAAATACTGTATTCTGACACAGATGCCAAATNTTTAAATAAAATACAAATTTATTAATATTATCTCATGCTGGGCAATGTTCAACTGCAGAAGAAGTCTACGTAACAATTTCTTTGTGGTACTTTCATATTAAAGTTGCTAGCCAACATAGGATTTGTCTAAAGTTTCTGAAATGTTCTGAAATTCTCCTGCTGGTCAGGATTCATATAGAAGAGTTAAATTGCTGATGAGCTAAATAGGCCACATCAAATTTGGGCAGTTTGTGCAGCATTGGAACAGTACTTTCATGCATGTTCCTATGTAAAAAAAATTCCAGGAAAAAGTTGACTAAAAAAAAGCTGTTCTCAGATATAAAAAACCCCAAACAAACAGGTCTCTCTAAACATCTTGAATATTTCTGTCAATACTTTTTCATATACCCAGAGCAAATGTATAAAAGAAACAGAAATTGGAGAATATAAGTTGAGTGTTTTTCCCTTTTGTTTTCTGTTCTCACAATTTGATTAAATTTTGGTTTCAAAACTGCCCTATTACTCTTTTAATCTGGATGCAAACGCTCAGTTTCAGTAGAAAAGTCAGGAGTATCTCCCAGCAAGACTACTTAAGTGATGGTGTCACCTCTGCTTGAAAGGTGGAGCTGTGACTTTGTATTTCTCTAGTCCAAAATAGGAACTCACCTGAGGCATTTTTGATTTTTTCAACAATCTATGGTAGGTCATAGAATGATGAACAGCAGCTCCATCTCAGTATCTACTGACATTGGCATTATCTTGGAAAGTACCTAAAGTATGAAATGTTGTGATTTCTGAAGATGGCAGAAATATGTATGTGGAAGGAGTTTGGATTTGTTTTGGTGCTGAGTGTTTTCATGGACTATCTCTTTGTCTTTGCTTTGTTATGGGAACTCTGACCTGCCTCAGAATCCTCCCACTTCCTATTGACTGCATGTATTAGGGAGCTTATGCATCCTCTTTGGGTCTGTATTCATGGAGCAAGCATAGCTAAATGATGATTGGAAAGTGGATTATCTTTAGGGATCACAGTTTTAACATTGTGATTCTTTCTGTTATCCTCACTAGTTAGTTAATATTTAAGGAATCTGCCTCTAAAAATAAAGCTCTCCCTGTAGCCAGTGTTGATCCTGTAGCTGAAATGCTTATGACACTCAATGATTTGAGCTCTCTTAGGCTACCTGTTTAGCTTGTATGTATAAAGATGGTATCCTAGCATTCAAACCCTTGGAAATATTTTAAACAAATGTATAATTATTGTTAGCCTTGACTTAGACTTGGTTGCTTAATGAATCTAAAGCAGCAGGCAGATGGCTTTTCATCTATTGTTAAATTTAAAGGGCTTACTAGTGCTAATTATTTTTAAATAGATTCCTATGGTATTTCAATGAATAATGCAGGACTGGCAATTTATTGGCAGAACATTCACAGGAGTGCCATAAATTTAGAAATAACATAAACGCAGAGTGGATACATATTTGAAAAACACAGCTTGGGGAATCACATTAGGGCAATGATACAAACCTTCTTATGAGGGTACATATTTTAAAATATAATCAAATCAAGTGATTGTCAGTGAGAGGCTGGAGTTTATTCTACATAGTATTATGACAGCTAGGAGACAGTTATTGATTATTGTGTACTAGATTAATTGCAAACTTATGAGGTAAAAAGGAGACAACCTGTACTGTAAAGAACTTGCAAATGAAATATAACCCCAAGTTCAACATCTGGATGGTCACACACAGGTGAGTGACGAGTAACATGAAGACATGCACAGCTCATGTCAATCTGTATTTTCTGGGCAGCAGCAGCCCACATTTTTTTGTAAGCGTCTTCAAAGGAGAGTGTAAGAAGAAAAATGGGCTAATGGTACAGCTCTGCAGTTGTTGAAAGTGAGCCCTTTCCAAGCTTGAAGATCAGTTAGAGAACTAAACAACAGAAAAATCTCCTACTAAATACAAATAGAGGGAGGAAAAATATTTTTATTATTTTATTTAAAACAAAGCAGGATTTTATAAAAGACACTTCAGTCTAGGGGTGCTGATGCTCAGAAAAATACAGCTGCATAGGTTTTGTGGTTTGAGGCAGCATCAGTTCTACCTCATAGGCACTGATTTGGTTACAATGGAGGTCACAGGAATTTGGACAGTTATTTTTAGAGTTTCAGTAATATTTGGAGACATAAATTATCTGATAATGGCCACTACAAGAGATAGGGTATAATCTGGGTAAACCTTTACTGTGTTGCAGCCTGAGTGCTTCTGTGTTCTTTCCACTAGATTTTCCTGTAGTATTGATAAAAACTTTTAGGACCAATTCTTGACAAGCTCCAATATAAGACAAACACTATAATACAGCAGGAAATAGATGCATGGAATGTACTTCTTAAAACGATGATGATAAAGAACAAATAAACATGGTAAGGTAACAAAGAAATCCTTGATTTGTATAGCAAAGCGAAAGAATTGGTTTAAATTTAGTTGTAGAAATGGATTGAAAAATTTGGACAATAAATTCAATAACCTAGGGAAGATAGCCACTATGTTCTTTTAGGATTACTGATTACTACTTTTTATACTTAAGAAATTCAGTGTATGGTTCACAGTACTTTTCAACGCTTGAATTTACCATACATGTAAAGAAACTATACAGCTGCAAAGTATTGTAGATGATCAATCAGATTAATTATTTTTAAATCAAAGAGTGTGCAAGTAAAACTTTTCATTATAGACATTTTTAAAATCGATACTAGCTGAAAAGTAAATAACGAGCATTTAAATTATACTGCCTTACACAAGCTCAATATGTTAAAGTACGTAAGTTTAAATACATGACTAGTATTTAGTAGATACAATATAAAACACGAGTAGTACAAAATAAAGTACATGCAATTATTTGCTGTTATAGCTTTGTGGACACTTTTATGTATTAGAGGTTTATATTAGTAGGTACAGAACCTTTATTTATTTTATAATTACAAATATACTGATGTGCTGAGAGTTAAGCCTGATCCTCTACCTTGCTGAAATAAATACATTTATAGAAATTATGTAAATATAGGAAATCATGTACCCAAAGTCACTTTGTGGAAAGGTTGTTGAGTTAGCATTAAGAAACTTCTAAATTAATATTTTATAAAAAATATCCCAGTAATATTTCATTTTATGATCATTGTATATATGACCGTATAAAATGCGGTCATATATTTTGCCCATGTGTCTAGGGACCTCAGCCAAGAACACAGGTCAGTGACAGAAGCAGTTTATGTGTTTTGGGTATATAGGTTTCTACCATAAAGCAATTTAAATATACAGCCAAAAAGTTTTAGAAGACAGACAGTGTTATCACTTCTGCCTTAAGTAAACAAGGGAACTATGTTTAAAGTTTAGAGTGCATTAAATTAATTTTTAAGCAGGAAAAGTAGACTGTTTTTTTGATACATCAAGTGACCATTTAGCCATGTTTTTTGTTTTTTATGGAATTGTATGACTGATTTTTATGTTAACAAGGCAGGTATGTTGAGGAGTTGTGATTCCAGTGCTGCCAAAAAGGATAGGGTTTTCTACACTCATTTGGATAAAAATGCTAGACTGAAAAAATACAGGTGACAGATTACATCAAGGTAGTAGTTAGTTTAAATATTTAACCCCAGGAAAATGAGAAGAAAATGGTAAAGCTTATAAAATTGAAGCACCAAAGTAGTTCTTGAAATATATATACAGATCTCATTGGATGTTTTCAGAGGACTGACTTGATCTGCATCATTCATAGAGTGCCATGTAGTGAGTTTTAACTTTCTGGGAGAACTCATTGCAGGTCCACCTACAGAGGTACCCAAATTAACCAGATAACTTGACTGTGACTACGGAATATGTTTTGGGTTTTAGTCCTTTAGATGAAGAGCAAGTCTTTTTTGTATTGCAACAAGTTTAAACTGCAGAATTCCTTAAACCAATGGGAAGATCTCATTAGTGTTACTGATTGAAGTCAGTGTACTGAAAAATGTTTGAAGAAAAGTACAAAATTTTCCACACAATACTACAAGGCTTATGACCTTTCCAAGGAATAAATCAATAATTAGTGAGGCAGAATTTTACCAACGTAAGGTAGCAGTAGTGAATATATGGAATTAAAAAGGTATTTTATTTTTATTAAGTATTAAAGTGTTCATGAATGATTGATGCTAATTTACAGAGTGTACATACCTGCAAATGTAGCACAACTGATTTTAATTTGCTGAACTCTACAGTATGCATACCAGTAAATGAAAAGTGATAGAGAAAAGGTTTGGAAATTTCTGTTTGTATTTTCAAATTTTCTGTAGGTTTTCCTCTTTTGTAAATCACTTAATTAGTACCAAAATGTACTACATTTCAGAATGGACTAGTAATAATGGATGTTTATATTCAGGACTTTTACTTTGTCCTGATCTACTCAGATTTTGTGTAGAAATGCATATGCAAAATGGTTATTAGAAACAGCTAGGATGATCAGTTAGCCTGAGTTTTCCTAGTGTCTAGCCAGTCTGAGTTTTTTCTGAAGTAATTGTTGCAAATTTTGAGATTGACAGGCGTGTTTTTGTAATTTATTAGATCTGGGCAACTCCTTCCGGCTGGTAAAGAAAAGGTTTTTTCAGGGTTGCTAAATATATCATCCGAAGGAAGATGAGGGAGAATTTTCAGCGACTATTATTCCATCCTCAAGATATCTTAAAGGTTAGATTATATAATGATGACTCAGTCGTGCATTCAAAAAGACCTAACTCCTTAATCCTAATGCCAGGTGCACTTGCAAATCAATCCTACTGTTAGTTGCACTTCCAAATTAACCATATACACTCTGAATGTATATATATATATATATATATTTGTTTTTGCTCTCCTGCAAAACAAGACTTTATTTAAGACATAAAAAAAATGTCTGATTGAACTCTTTGGCATTTGTATCTCCATAACTCCCTGAAATTCACTTTTATTCTAATGTTATTCCTTACTCTTCTGTTTTCTTTTGAGTTGAGCTTCTTTCTGAGCCTGACAGTGTAAAGTCTCGTGGAAAGCTTGCTCTGCTCTGCATCTCCTCATCCAGCACACAGGATAATAATGACTGTCATGACCATGATTGTAAGATGATAGTCATTGCATTTCTCACAATGTTCTGCACCACCCTTTTTGGAGGTGCCACCAGCCTCTGGAGGTGCCACCTAATCTAGGCATATGGTTATGTAAAACACAAATATGAAAGAATTGACATATTACATCTATATGAATAATGAAAATGGTGAAGTACCGAGTTGGAAGTGCAATTTTTCAACTTGACTTGAAAAGCCAAGTTCAGTAGCTGGTAACTACAGTACATTCACATCCCCAGGAGACTGAGCCCATTTTTTAGCACCACTGGGAAATGAAGAACTGTGGGTACTGATACTGTCTCAAGACTTTCAGTGAACTTCCAAGAGCTAAGAAAAATTTAGAGTCCCAGCCTGGCAAGCTGCCTCTGGTCTGACACAGAGCCTGGGACTTGGGAGAGCAGGACAGCCTGGCACCCAGATTCTCAGTTTCTCAACATCCTAGGTTTACAGGGACAGACTACCCTCATGTTTCAGAGATCACACATATCTTTCTAGCTACTCAGGTCCTCAACAACTTGCAGACAGTGTTATTCTCTTCTCTAAAGCTCATCGGATGGTGAACAATCTGATGACTGTGGCTTGTGCTTCTATTACTGGTTCAGATTTGATTGTCATTCTGCTTTTTATTCAATGAATTTCTCTCTGAACGCTTTCTCTGCCAACAACCTCGTTTTAAGGTTTCTTCCCTCTGGAATTCTGTGAAAAGGGAGATACAGTAGAAAGAATCTTGTAAAGCCTTGAACTGCAGTGCTTGTTTTCTTGATAAATGTTAAGAATTGAGATTTTGCTTGTAATCAAGACAAGAAAATTATCAAACACCTGAATTTCCCAGAGATGGTTCAAGGTAGTTCTACTAGCAGATAGATGGTGTGAATCACCGAAATTGTAACACGGTAAATTACACATTGCTAATCACATAAAATATGAGCACTTCAGCACTCCATATCCCATAAGTTTGTCTATTTATATAGTATTCATGACAGTTCTATGGACCAAAAAATGTAAAAATGAACTACTCTGAGCTGTCATCTGAGTGAACATTGTTGTAGTAGTAGCAAAGAAAAATAAATGATCAGTAACTGGAGATATGAACATTTTACAATCTGGAGAGTTAGCAATTCAAAGGGGAATAGGGTGAAAATGAGTAAGAATAAAAGTAGTTTTACTGAAAATGTTGCTGCAATTGTACAATATTTCATATTGCTTTAAATTACATTGAAAGAAGCATATATATCTACTAGCAGAGAGGGAAATGCATGTTAAAAACTGTCTAGTTCTCACCATAAAGGACTCTAATTTGCACAGGGCGGATGCTGAGTATATATGCCTAATTCCATAAGGCATTGTGCAATGGGAATTACTTTTATTCTTTTTTTTTTACATTCCCGCAGTCACTACCTGACTTGTGGGAGTGTCAAAGTCAGTAGACAGAATTCCATTTTTGGATAACAAATAATTTAATGACATGTTTATATGCTTCCTAGTAACATTTCATGAAGTGTACTTTTTAAATAAGCATTCACTGCTAGGACCAAGTGTCCTATGAAATTCAACTAATAACTAAACTGTTCTGTATGAAACCAGGGTAGATTATGGTTGAGATAGACGATAATATGTAACCACAAGTGGAGAGCCTTAATAGTACTTTCCCCATTACTTCTTGAAATTTTTTTCCCTTTAAATTCTGTAATGTATCTGTATGTTCAAAGTTGCTTCTTCCATTTAAATCGAGATACAATTGTTAGTTCATAGAGCTAATAAAACATAGTTCACAGAAAATTAACATTTTTTAGTTTCTTCAGCTTCCACCTCTTCCCCAAATCTTCTTTTCACTAAGAAAAAAGCCCAAGTATTAATGAGGAAATGTTCTGAAAGGCATTTGTTATCATTTTTTTTTTCTCAGAAATGAAGAGCTTTAGTTTTTAAATTTACTATTTTTTTTTCTGCTTTTACACAATTTCTGAGAAATTGTAGCCAAAAGTGATGCTGCTTTAATTTCCCTTAATTGAAATTGCTAAGAAAGAATTAAACCAAATTATTTTAGCACTGAATTTGAAGACAGGAAAGGAATAGAGATATTTTTTCATTGTGTCTACTCAGCAAATTCTGAAAATCCAGATTAAAAAGACATAAATTTTCTTAAAAGCTCATATTTAAGTCATTATGATCCTTTATTAATGCATCTTATGTATTTCTTCTCAACAAATTAATATAATGAACACTGGAAAAATGTAGTGCATGAGGAGTTTAGTGTGCTAAGGTTTCGATCATGGGAGCAGTATCAAACCCTTCTATCAGTAAAGACTCAAACACAAATATACAAATCCAGATAGTTACAACACGGCTCCTGAATCCATATTTAGACATAATATGAAGTCCATATTTCCAAGATAAGTTTTGTTTTGCTTCCCATTTGCAATAAAAATAATTCTTTGTATGCAAGTATTTACAGAAACAAGTAACTTCACAATGTCACAATGCAGAGTTTATTTTTAGCGAGACTGCTACATAAGGCACATGTTTCAATGTATCATAAACAACTTATCACTATCATTAATTTTTGTTAACAAACACTTTATGCTAGTTTGTACTAATGTGGCATTAAGAAATGTGTGTATTTTTATCATTTCGATTTATAATGAGCCATACTGAGTGGAATGGCATAATTGTCCTCATTATACAGCTACTGAAGAAAATGTGTGTCTGTTATTGTTGCTGGGATTAAGACTGATATTGCATTAATTGAAACTGAGGGTAAAATTCCTAGTGATTCAGTGATGGAAGGATAGGCCCTCGGTAGACTTGTGTAAGTGGCTCATGGAAACATTCTGCATTTAATTGTTCTTTGGGTATTTTTTTTTACACTCTTCTGAATCTGCTATTTGATAATTTCAAACAGAAGGATGGAGAAAAAAATGTCACAAATCATATCTGATTTCTCCTCAGCATATCTTCACCATTTTTTATGGCAAATCTGAAATAAAACCTTTTTTTTTTCTTTTTTTTTTTTTTTTTTTTTACATTCATGGGATAGGCAAAAAAAAAATAACATGCAAGTGTTGGACTGAATTTGAGACCTTCCTAGAGTTATAAGATAAATACTTATGTTCTTAGCTTTGTTTCATTAACTAAGTTTAATTCTAAATTATTCTGTGGCTTGATATGTTCAAATTCAGAGCTGTATCTGCAACCTAAATAATGACTCTATAGGATGGAAAAACCATGATCATTTTAATGAAGTTACTTGTTCAGATTAGATCCCAAAATAAATATAGAGAACCAAATTCATATCTGCAAAAAGAGTCTATGTTGGCACAACAGGCTGGCTACATTGAAACTCTGAACTCTCTCCCCCTATATTCTGCGATTACAAATATGAGGGCACAATGGTGGACTTAAGCCTGAATGTTAATAAGCTGTTCCAGGGAATGCAAACCCTAAACCTCAGCAATGATACTGGCGACAGTACTGTGTGCTTGTCCAGTGCGCGTGATAAAATACTTTGCAGTAGGCTTGACTCAACCTATGTTAATTTTTTTTTCCAGGTGGCCCAATATCTTTCTTAAGTTAGTCTGTAGAATTATTGATTAAAATCCAACATGTACATTAGCAATCAATATTCATTATTCCTCACCACTATAGTGATCCTTGTTCCACAAATTACATGTGAATTTACCTGTCAGCTCATGTTGGTGTTCAGAGAAGCTGAAAGTTTATTGCCTATGTAAGAGTAAATCCTTGAGTCCTTGCATGTGTACAAGCTGCTTTTTCTTCTTTTATATAGGATAGGCTGTTCAGTGTATTCATTTAATGAAAATTCCTAAAAGTCTCCTAGAAGTACAGAAAATAACCACTTCTGAAGATCAATTAAACAATATAATGAAAAAATAATAGAGTGCTCCTCTAGTTCAAACAAGTGTGATCCCCTGAATTCAATCAGACTGTTTTCATGAGCTGTTATAACTTGATTTGGTCTGAGCTATCTTTTTAGGAAGCTTGAATGCATATATAAATACATGTGCACAGATTCACTCCACCTCTCAGATGTAACGTATGTAATGTAATATATAATGTATATAGCAATTTCTCCTGGTCTCAAATGTCTTTGCCTATGTACATCACATCAAAAGGGCAAGTGCTGCATTTCTATGTGAAGTAAGAAGGTGTGACTGATTTTTTTTCTAATCTTTCTCAGGTAATTCAGATTCCTCTAAAGTCGCATCTGCTTAGTAATGTAGAAAAAAGCACCAGTTTTTATGTGTGTGTTCTCTAGACAATAAATTTCAGGGACATGATGATTATTTTAATTTGATTTAATTTAATTTTAATTTTTTAATAATAGGCTGCATTTTATTGCTTTGTCGGACTTACATTTGTAATAAGAAGTAAGGAATTATACTTAATTGCAAAGCAATTTTGTGTCAGGTACATATGGGTCAATATTTTGTCTCATTACTTTGAAAGAAGTGAGAGAGATTTCCCTGCCATTCAGCTAAGTTGCAGTTTTCTCAAGGTAAGAGATAATTATGGTAACTCTGCTGTTTCTTGACTTCTTCAGTGGACACAATCTGATTGAAAAGAGGAGCTGTATGCAATTCACTGATTTGTCCCTTCTTCCTTCTTCTATTTTTTAATTTCTTGGTTTTTTTCTATGAAGTCTTTTGATCGAACTTTTTTTTTGCTTGAGACACATAATTTGACCCAGAATTTGTAAAGTGTATTAATTCCCTCCTGTATTCGTAATTCAGGTCGGCATTTGTGAGCCTACTCCATACTCTTTCCTGCATATTCATAAATTAGGGAGCACAAGCAATTGATACAGAATTTGAGACCTAAAGGATCTTTGTTCGACTCCCCTATAGCAAAAGACAGACTGGCTTCCTATTTTTAAATATGGACAGGGTAATGAATTTCAAAGATCTATCCAAAGATGATTATAGAGCTGTTGTTGCTGCTGTAGCACTGGAGGTGTTTAACTGCTGGTCTTATATCATATCTTTAAGCCAGATAAAACTTCTCATAGGAAAAGAAGTGCTGTAAATGAAATATTGAGCTATGAAACCATAATCTAGAAATTAATTATTAGTTCAGGAAATCATGCAAGGTTCAATTAGTTATAAGTTCTAATTCCAGCCTATCAATCTGTTTGCTTTTAAGTTCAATACACAGTGTACTGTGTTCTAAATGTGTTACTGTCAAAACACGGATTGTACTCTATATTCATATCCACAGCTTCAAAAAGGATTTTCTTGAATAAGTTTGTTTTGATGACTGCAGTTGAAGAAGTATTATGGGTAGGCAGTTGAAAATCATCTTAAAGTAAAATAAAATCACTGCTTAAAAAACATCATATTCTGTCTTACAGCAGGAGTATCTCCTGCTCTGCATGGTGCAGATTGATCAAAAAGAGGAGAATGTAATGTTATTTCAAAGACTTGAAAACCATCAGAGAATTGTGAACAGTCAGCAGTGTCATCCTGACTATTCTGTTCATTGAAATACACTTTCTAGTCCATTTCTTAGAGGTTATTTCTATGCTCATGAAAGGATGGATGTCTTTGAAAGAAGGGCCATGCTTTAAGATAGTATTTTAAATTCTGGGTTTTTTTGCCAGTCACTATGTACAGCTAAAAACATTTTCTGTCTATAATAAATTCTGGTGACAAGTCTTTAAGTCAGTGGGTTGCCCACTGTTTGGATAAGAACATGTTGTTCTGAAGTCATAATGAAAAATGCTCTCTCTTCTTGAAAATAATTTCCACAGACACTTTGCAAAAGCATGTCTTCTCCTAGCAGCTGCATCTGTTCATCTGGAAATAGATTTTTTGAAATTACGTATTGTCGAGTTGTTGCATACACTTTCTGTCTGATCTTAGAAAGCATGGTTGAACCTCTTAGTTTTATGAATAAAAGTCAACAAAAGTTGGACTGTAGCAGTATGTAGAAGATAGAAGATACCAGCAAGGCTGGTAATTCGTTGTCTGACATTGTTTCCTACAAGTAGGTATAAATACAAGCCCCTGCCTAGAGACAGATGTTAGATGGTACTGGAGCTTGTGCTGCACTCTAGAAAAGAAATAATATAGATACTGAGCAGAGTATTGGTCACAGACCTGTGGGGATATGTGCTGTGCTTCTGTAACTGCTGGATGGCTTCATGCTAGACACTCTACTTCCGTTGGTTTTCTGTAAAATAGAGGTGATATTTTGATATCTTCTAGGGGAAAGAGCTACATAAAATAAATCTATTGCTCTGAAAAATTCAAGACAAAATCCTGAAATCTGGCCATGTACATTTTCATGCCAGTTTTTAAAGAAATGTTGAAAATCCTGGTGAATTTTCTAGTCTTTCGACTACTTTCTGCCTTCCAGAATCTACCTTTCAGTTTTCTTCAAGTCATTTTACATTTCAACATGCTGTTCAGTGTTGTTGTATAGTTCAGTACTTCAGGCAACTGCTGTATTCTTCCCTAAACAGGGTTTTACTTCAGCTGCCATATGAATTATCGACATAATTCACAGGTGAGCTGCAAGACTTAAGAGTTCCTTAGTGCCCTTCTCAAGAATGCAGGATAATGCAAAGGATCTGTCCAGGATTTTACTGTGCATATGTTCTCTCCTATTTTCTCCTATATTAAATACAAGTCCTTTTAAATTAATTTTTTTTTGTACAAAATATTTTAGTTTCCTTACATGTTTCTTGCAAGAGAACGGAAAGTTCTCTGCAAGGTAATCACTCAGCTCTGCATTTCATCTCTCAAGAGTAGTTTTCTTTATTCAGTATGAATCAGTGTACCATCATTCATACCATGACAACTACATTCACTGTACACTGACAGTGATGGCTACTCTCAAATATGAATTTAAAATTTTAGTAACACTGTCACATAAAAACAATGATATTAAGATATCAAGGCTTCTATTCATGCAAGTTGTACCAAAGTACAAGCTTGTGCTTAGAATTCTGACTGTGGTACCTGTGTTGATAGCTAAGGGCACTAGCTAATGTCCTTTCTGTACTATATATGCATTATCATTCTTGTATAGAATGCAACAAAACACTGGATGGGCTGGACACACTCCAAAGGAGGTAGAGGACAGAATCTTGGTCCCAAAGAAAGTAATCAGAGACTTCCTTTGGAATTTCAAACCAGAATCAAAGAGTGTTTTTACACAGAGGCCCAGCAGTTGTGTGTGACTTACTTCTGTTCTCTTAGTTACCTACAGTATGCTGCCCATTTTCATCTCCATGTTTTCTTATGAATGATTTACTGTACAGTGAGCAGCTGTTGTGAAGAAAGAACTACAATTATTTCTAAAATATACTGTGATACAATATATGACCGATGCTATGCAAGCAGCAAGCTTGATGCTTTGTGCTGTACAAACACAAACTGGGGTCCATTATACCTGCTGCTTGGTGTTGGCATGACTGGTTATTAAGTAGAGGAAGCCGTATTCTGCTACTCTGACTCTCTCAGACACTCTCAAGTTAATCAGTAAGGTTACATCTGTGTTTCATTGTCTGTAAGTGAACAGTTTAAATTGTATATTTTTTCCTATAAAAAGAGACATAAATCACCAGGATTTCCTTTGGGGTAATATTATATGCAACTAAATGCTATATTTTACTCAAGTAGGCTAAATCTGTTAGCCTGTAAGCTTGAAGGCCCATGTAAAGGATGCTGATTATTATCTCTGAAGAGCAAGTTTCTCAGTTTTGAACAGGTTGTTCCATTGACTTTGTTAACTCACAGAGTCAGAATTCTTCAAATTACTTTCTGTGGGTACAACAGCATTTGAGAATGATTTTCTTATTCCCTTTCCCAGCCCACAAAACATATATTTTCCATCCTGTCTCAAATACATAGAATGTGCAGTTGCATCGATTCTTATTCAAAATAAATATTTATGATTATTTTTTCAGGCGACTTCAAATCCCTATGTACCTTGTTTGAGCAATTGAGAATAAAATGTCATCTGTTTAGCTTAGAGTCATAATTCCCTTAATGGTTTGTTTGTACTCATGCAACTAAATTGTTAGGTCTCATTCTGGAAAATTAACTAAACTGCTCTAGAACTCAGTATTTGGATTGGATGATCTGATATAAGTCAGTTATAGTTGTATAAGAAATTTGGATAACAAAGAAGCTGAAGATTCAGAAAAATCAGCAATTTTCTGCATAGTGTCTTAAAGAATATACACACTAAAGTTATTAGATTTTAATTACATTCTGAATTTTAAATATAAGTTAAACCGTTACTCAAAAATTTGAAAATAAAGGTTGAAAACATAGGAAAGAAACTTTTTGAGTGGGTTCTCTCAGGGTATTTGAATAAAATATTCAAGTTCTTATTAGACTTTGGTATACTGTTTTGTTATTAAAATTTTAGGAAGTCAGAATATAAATTTGCTGACTGTGTAGAAACATAGCTCTTGGTCCTAGGTTTGTGTTATGCATCACTGTACTACTGTACAATGCAGAACTGGTACAAAACAAAACTGAAAATAAAAATATTATTCTGCTTTTGCATATCCCAAAGACAGGAGAAAAGATGTGTGCATAAACTGAGATGGTCAGAATAATTACTAATAATTCAGTCAACTTGTTTTTCAAAATGATGTGGTTTTTCTATTAATTCTAAGCTCAGATCGTGGCAAACATATAAGATAAATGGAGGAAAGCTTCATGTATTAAAACTAAGAAGAGGAGGTGGATGCAACCTTTCACATTAATATCTCCACAAATGGAGACTGAGTTCATTGATGGCACAAACTGTTTTTCATAAAAAAGGAATGAAGATGAATTACATTAACATGGAGTATTATTTTCTGTTAATGCAAATTCTAGCAGTCTACAGCCTCATAGAGAACACAAATGGCGCACCGTGATTTTGTAAAAGTTATTTTCTTCACCAATTATACACCTTTATGTTAAGATAAGAAACACACTAGATTTTTTGCTAGATGGGTACAAATCAAGAAAATTGTTGGATATATTTTGTGAAGGCCAGGGTAATCCATAGGCACTATATGCTAGCTTATTGAAGACATGAATATGATTATCTGTATTAAACTGAGGTTAATATCAGCAGAGACACCCAGAGGTAATAAATCTAGAGCAATTGATTCAAGCAAAGAAAATCATATCCATCAAAGGATACATTTTCAGAGAAGTATTAAAGATTGTTTCAATAGATGAAAACTATGGGAAAATCTTTTGTTCTTTCTTTCTGTAACAGTTGTCTTTATAGGAACAAGAGCAGGTAGCTGAGAAATTAAAACAATCCCAGAAGTCTTCAAGGCACAGTTTTTAAGCTCTTAACAAGTTTAGTTGGACCTTAGCTAGTTTTGGAAGCCAGTGTAAAGTCATATAAAAAGTACCAGTTTTTATTCAGAGGCCATTGAGAAACTGAGAAAAACAGCATTTAATAACATAGTGTCCAATTATCTCTGGTATTTCTACTTTTCCTAAAGCTATATAACCAGCTGAAACTTCTTTGTTTCATCTTTATGGCATTTAATAGTTCAAAGGGCTTAGCAGTAGGAAAAGCTTATATATGTGTCCTATGAACAGCTGGTGGAACTGGTCATCTTAGTGGTTCAGCTCTGGCTAAAGTTGACAGGAGAAAAGGAAAATTAGAACTAAACTGGAAAAAAAACACAAAACAAAACTGTGAAATATAGAAATAGTTCTCTAAATATGCTAAAAACTCTGTTCCTTTCCCTTCT
>VXAU01002206.1:9758-28780 GCA_013399695.1 Formicarius rufipectus | reverse complement strand
AACTCTGTTCCTTTCCCTTCTTTTGGGTGTTTCAATATCTGGGATTCTTTCTCTCCATGCTTACCATAGAAATTTTGGAGGGGTTTTGGGGGGTTATTTTGGCTGTTCCATTGTGCATCTGGTATGATTGTCCTCTTCAAAACACTTTTTTGGTTGATTGAGTTGGGTTTTGTTTGTTTGGGGGTTTGTTTGGGTTTTTTAATTATTTTTTATTTATTTTTAAATATTTCTAAACAAAAATTTCTAAAATAGAGAAATAATTTGGAAATTAATGTATTTTGGTTCAGGACAGAAGTAAGTCTGCTCAGTCACAGTCAAGTACTTTGTGGGATTTTTGTCCATTCTCCATTTCTTCACTTTTTCCTTTAAAATTTATACTGTAGGCGTCAATTACTCAAGGTGCATAATGCTGTCTCCTTATTATCAGGCTTCTCTGATGTGACCTNAGCCAGTGTAAAGTCATATAAAAAGTACCAGTTTTTATTCAGAGGCCATTGAGAAACTGAGAAAAACAGCATTTAATAACATAGTGTCCAATTATCTCTGGTATTTCTACTTTTCCTAAAGCTATATAACCAGCTGAAACTTCTTTGTTTCATCTTTATGGCATTTAATAGTTCAAAGGGCTTAGCAGTAGGAAAAGCTTATATATGTGTCCTATGAACAGCTGGTGGAACTGGTCATCTTAGTGGTTCAGCTCTGGCTAAAGTTGACAGGAGAAAAGGAAAATTAGAACTAAACTGGAAAAAAAACACAAAACAAAACTGTGAAATATAGAAATAGTTCTCTAAATATGCTAAAAACTCTGTTCCTTTCCCTTCTTTTGGGTGTTTCAATATCTGGGATTCTTTCTCTCCATGCTTACCATAGAAATTTTGGAGGGGTTTTGGGGGGTTATTTTGGCTGTTCCATTGTGCATCTGGTATGATTGTCCTCTTCAAAACACTTTTTTGGTTGATTGAGTTGGGTTTTGTTTGTTTGGGGGTTTGTTTGGGTTTTTTAATTATTTTTTATTTATTTTTAAATATTTCTAAACAAAAATTTCTAAAATAGAGAAATAATTTGGAAATTAATGTATTTTGGTTCAGGACAGAAGTAAGTCTGCTCAGTCACAGTCAAGTACTTTGTGGGATTTTTGTCCATTCTCCATTTCTTCACTTTTTCCTTTAAAATTTATACTGTAGGCGTCAATTACTCAAGGTGCATAATGCTGTCTCCTTATTATCAGGCTTCTCTGATGTGACCTGTGGAAAACACAACTCACACCACAAACTTTCTTTCCATAGAAAGTTTTGATTGCCATGTTTTTCAGATGGGTAACATTTTCTTTGAAGTATGTAACAACCCTTAAAGGGAGATTTGCAAAATTGTACTGAAAATGTCTTTAGTACTGCATTATTATAAATGCTTCCTCATTCTAGAGCAATGTCGTTGGGCTCTCTGATGGTATTTAAAACTCTGAAGCTCAGAAGAATGTTGAAATTAGAAATAACTGATCTATATGATAATGTTTTTATTTGAAATTATGTTTATTAACATCTGATTTGAATTTCAACTTAATATATTGGGTTTTCTTTTCTGGGGGCTTCTGGGGACTGGTTCCTGTCTTCTTAGGGATGAAAGCTGTTGACTTTTTCTGTGTTTGCCACACAGATATTACTAAAACAACTACAAAGGTAAAATTTTCATTTAGATATATGCACATACAATTCCTGCTAAATCAGTGATATTTGTATTAACATAATGGAAAGTAGAAGTGTGTCTTTAATGTCTGGGTACACAGAATCATACAGAATGATTAGAAAGGACCTCTGGAAGTCACTTGATCGCAAGTACGATGCTTAAGCACTTCAAGTAGTCACATGCAGATTCAAAGATTAATGTATACAGAATTAAGAAAGGAAAAAAATTGAAAAAGAGAAACAAAAGAGGAAACCAACATTAATCTGGCAAAGTATGTAAGAGCACTATTTAAAACTGTGAGGAGGTATTAGGATGGCAGGCAAGGAAAGGGATTTTTTTAATACATGAAGGAATTACATATGAAAAGGAGGGAAAAATGACATAGAAAGCACTAAAAGGAATTGTTACAAGTCAGAATGAAGAATTAAAATCAAAAAGGAAAGTGATATAGAAAAGTATTTAAAGATGAGAACAGGGAATTTGTATGGAATATCTAATGCAAGGGAAAATTAATGAACAGATTCAAGTAAGTGTCTCCTATAATAGGAACAGAGGGTGAGATATCATTTTTGCTAGTCTTTTTGGGTGACTGGGTGGAGTGAATTAAATGAGGTGCTAGCACTTTGTTTCAGCCTCTTGTAAGTATTTAATTCTAACATTTTATAGGTCACTAGACATTCATCGAGCAGCGTAGAGTTTTATTTATGCTGATGTAGCCTATGTGGAGTCATGAATCTGAGATGAGTGGCCTCTGTCAATTCTCTCAACTACCTTGTCATCACCTGTTGTCTGCTACCTGGTTTCGATTCATTTTCCAACTGATAAGTCTTCAGAAAATTCTTTATTTTACTTGTAAATAATTTTCTTCATGCCTTGCAATGATGTGCTTATGTTTACGTATCTCTATGGACTTCTTCAATTCCAATGTACCCACATTTTAAATGTCGATCTTTTGAAAGTGTCAGCTACTGTAGAGGAAATACCTTAGGAAAATGGCCAAAAGCTACCTGTGAATCTGAAATTTTCCCTTAAGGGGGAATCGTGTACATCCCTTATATGATTTTCCATTGCCTTTATGGTGTACTTCTGGGGAGAAACTACCTGACTGGGTCAATGAAACCCACTAAGTCTAGATAAGGGTATATGTAACTTATTAGGATATACTACAGTGAAGGACCTCCTTGGTGACTGAAACAGCCAGGTGACTAACTTCCATCTTCCAATATCAGGTTCCAAGTTTAAATTAATCATCTAGACTTTCCCTAAATGGAGAGAAGAACCCATAAAGATGTATTACCTCTTATCTCACTTTAAAAACACAGAAGTTTTTATAACTAATTTCTGTTTTCCTCAAACTTCTGAGCTTTCAAACAGATTGGGAGGGGCAATGAATTTAATCTTTCATGCAAACCCCTTTCACATTGTTGAGTTAGCCTGTAGATTTCTATGCCAGCTTCTACTCGTCTATTATACTGCAAAATTACGGCCAGTCCTTTGTGGTGCCTTTTTTTTTTTTTTCCCCTTGATCTTTGTGAACTATTGCCATCTTCCAGTATTAGAGGCACATATTGAAATGTAGAGAATAATTTCAGGATATTTTTGCTTATGTCAGTGCACAGCACTCATGGAATCACAGAACCACAGAATGGCTGAGGTTGTGAGTGAGTTCTGGAGTTTGAGTATCTCCAAAGGATGGAGACCTCACAACTTCCCTGGGCAACCTGTGCCAGTCCCTGGTCAGAGCGCTCAAGATGGAGCCTCTTGTGTTCCGGTTTGTTCCTCGGGGCCCTGGTCCTGTCACTGGGCACCACTGACGAGAGTCTGTCCTGCCTACGGGCAGATCAAATTTAGTGCTCATTTTTGTCCTCACATCCCTCTACATACAGAGTGGATGTATTTCTCTCTGCAGTCACAGAATTTTTTTTAGTATGCCTTGTGCATGGCATTTCTAAGGAGCTTGTTTCCTTTCAAATGCTAAATATACAAAGATAAAAGAAAAAAATTAATAGGATTTACATTTCCAAAAATATAGTATTAATTGCTTGTGGTTTAGATGAAAAAGGTGCAAATATGTAAAGATGTTCTGATTCATGTATGGCTTCAGACCAGTGTAATCTCAACTATTGTTATATCTAATTTCCAAAGAACACATGGATTTTAGGTGTGCAGAATTAACATTCACTTTTTTTTTAATTAATTTGCTGTAATCTTCAAGTAAATAATTTTTTGTAGTAGTTATTGAAAATTATATCTTAAAATAACATTTATTTTATATTTTGCATTCCTTCTCTCTCCTATGTATGAAATTCTGAACTTAAACTGCATTAAAAAAACCTTCAAAGAAATCAGTGCATATTTCCAGTTGTATAAGAGTAGAATTCAGGTATGATTTTTTTCTCTATTTTTCTAAATATTAACGCAATATTTGCATTTTCTAATATTATTATTCTAGCACTGATTTAAATGAAATCAGAATACACAGTATATTAGATGTCTATTCCCACAGAAACCACATCATGAGAACATTTTGCAATGGATTTTATTGTTTTGTATTTGAGAACATTAACTAAAATGCAGATACACAAATGTTAGGCATTTTTTAGAAGAAAAATTGCCACCTTGCTTACTTACAGCAAATTTCAGAGATACTGTAATAGTTTTTGTGAAAGCAAGCATAGATATGTTACATACATATTGTTTGTTCTTTTTACCCTGATACTGAAATTAAACTAAAAATAACAAAGTTATATTTCTCCAATATATAAAGTTTACTATAATATTTGGCATACAACTATGATAACACTGCAATCTCCTAAATAACCATGGAGACTAGAGACAGAGTTTTATACTGATATGAGTCTGCAGTCATTTCTAATTTTTTTATAATTATTTCCACTTCAATGTCAGTGTTAAGTTCTGCTTTTAGAAGTATAAATGCACATTCTATTTGAATTAATATTTACAGTGGTAAAATTACTTGCAGTGATAAAACCATTACTTATGTTGTGGAAAGAGAAGAAAATCAGCCATGAGGTTAAATCCTGGTACACTTTACCCTGCTATTCATGTTTCATTATACCCTTTATATGCATGGAATTGCAGCATCTAGACTACTTCCTGCTGGGTTTTTATCCATCTTCAGCATAAGGTTTACACTCAGATTTGGTTTATGGGCACAGACAAAAGTAAGGAAAGTGAGGAAAACAAGGCAAAATCTGAATATAGTACATCCCACTGAAGATTTTACTGTAAATTCCCTATCTAAAAAAAGAATATTTCACAACATGAGAAAGTTATTTAGATAATGTAGTTGCTTATAGAGCCTTTATTTAAAAAATACTTTTTCAAACATGAATACTACTTATAAATCACATTTTACTAGAGCTATTGTATTAGTCTTATTTTAAATTTCTTGTTTTATGATTAGTCATTAAATATAAAATTACAATTTAATGCATTAACTGCACAGCATTATTTGTTTTACTACCATTGTTTTACTACTATTGTTTATCCTTTTATGCAACAGCAAATGCCTTTTAATTTGTACTCAACAGATGTTTCCATTTCATGATGTGAGAACTAAACCACTTCTGCACTATCATAACATGAAAATATTTTCTGTATGTAAGAAATTAATCTTAATCTGTGTAACTTTCAACCTTTCTTTGTGTCTGTAAAGCCACGGGTCTAAGCCACATATTGCCCAAGAGTTTTACCTATATTTAGACTCCATGACCTCACATTGAAGTTTTTCAGAGCCTTTAAGTTCTTTAATACCTTGAATTTGCATAAAGACAACACGCTAGAAGAGTTTCCCAAGAGATTTCATTTAATTTAGTGGAAAAATAGGCATTGGGGCAAAAGGTTCACAGGAATATCATACAACCAGTGAGAAGTATTGAACTAAGGCACCCAGAATAAGACAACCACAACTTAAGTAAAATTCGTCCCATCAGCTTTAAGTGACCTGTAAGAGATTAAGGAAAGATGAAAGAGTAAATAAAGAAACAAAGAGATTAAGAGACTTGGAAATAGCTTGAGATGCTACTGTTTGGTCCTACCTCCTCAGTCCAAAGAAAACCATTCCCTGAACTGTTTCCCCAAAAAATTTAATTTATATGCAAGGTTTAGGAAATTAATACCAGAATTACCTCAAAAAAAATCTCTTGTTGAAATGAAAAAAACTCCACCCTGTACTTGTTCATTTCACATCTTCAAAATTTCCCTGCAATTTTTAAAAAATGACAAGTGCAGTGAAGAAGTAAAAAAACCACTTTTGCCATTAAGTCCAAGGTCTGGGATCTTGATCTTAACAATCTTTTCTTTACCTGCTACCTCTTATAAATTCACATAAGAACATACTTAACTGTAGGCCCCATTTTTGCAATCAGTAAATCTTTTTAAGATGAATCACATGAAAACTGATTAAAACTGAGGAAAATATTCTGCACCATTCTCGTTCATGGTTATTGAGAAGAAAATAACTTGGGAAATCTTTACTTACAAGCTTTGATGATAAAAGATGCCATTGTTTCCCATAAAAATCAACCCTGGCCACTGGAGTACTGTGTATGATAGGACCTAGGGTTTTCCATGGCTCTAGGTGTCCTGAAGTTGTACCACTTTGGAATACCTGCAGTGGTGATCATGTCAAAACAGATGAGTATGGTACTGGTAGATTACAATCTATACCTCCTGGTGGTTGAAGTTTATCTTTCAGAAGTATCTTTCACATGAGTAGGAAGAATTAACGTCTTGTTTTCTTTACTATGATGTTGGTTTGTTATTTAATATAGCAGTACTTTGAAAGAGCAAAAGATTTTCAGTTTCCTGCCTTGTAATTATGATCCATACCATAATTATAATAAGTGTGTACTTTTAACAAACCAATATAGTTGTAATATTGGCATTCTTTGCTCCACCTTCATTTACTCTTTTTTGCCTTGTCAGAGAAGATAAATTATAATTCTGCCTGGAAATGCCTAGCACAATGCACATAGCTGCCATATCAAGTTCTAAAAGTGCTGCATGTGATTTCAGACAACTTTAATAACTAAGTATTTGGAGTGTTTCAGTTATACTTTGGAGATTCTTTTGTGTTTACTCATATAGAGGCATGAACACACCTGAAATGTTGTCAAAAAAAGAAGAGAATTCAGTTTTAGAAGGGCATCATTATTCTGTCTAGGTTTAGCTTTGTGTCTTGTTGATGTTGAAGTAGGTTCTGCCCTAGTATTGAGAAGAAACTAAATATTAGGTACAGTCTTGTCAACATTCTTCAAGACTGGAAATAACATGGTTCTCACTGGCTTAACTGTATGTTCTGAAGATTTCTACATTCAGGTAAATCTTCAGGAAAAAATAAGATCTTGTGGAAAAGAAATGATCCACACAATATGATGACAAAAGTCCCAAATCTAATTTTAAGACCAATAGGTATGTATTGCCTAGCACACTCCTAACAAACATTTATTCTCTCCTATGTGATAAGCATCAGAGACCCTGTAAATAGGCATTGTCTTCATGTTTTGTAAACTGAGATAAAATGAAGGAGACACTCATACAGATTCAGGATTTTTAGTTAAGAAGAGCTGTCATGGAAGGACAAATTTATTCCTGCTTCACTCACTTTTAGCTGGTGTATCACAGAACAAGGACAGAGAAATTTGATTCTTTCTTCATCACAGTTACGTCTTCTGTAAAACAAATTCCCATTGACTTTCCTAGTGGAATAATTTGCACATTGTCTTCAGATACACTACTTTCTTCAGTCTACACTTGCATTATTTTGGTCTAAAAACATATTATAGCTGACAAACACCCTGAAAAGTGCTTACTGCTGAAAATATGTCTGTTCTGTTGAGACATTTTAGAATGTAGTTCTGCAATCTCAGATAATTTTGTTTGATTACCTACCATTTTCAAATCAGTTTTAGACAGTAAGAAAAAGGTGTTATTTCCCCCAATTTCAGTGATAGAAGAAATAGTTCCCTAGTGAATGATACAAGTTTAATGCCGTAAAAGGTTCATTTTTTTGATTGTAGTCTCTGTGATTGTGCCAGATCCACAGTAATAGCAATGAACAACAGTCAAGCTTATGAATAGCTATGAACAGGATCAATAGAAAAACGCTTATCTTGCCTCTGAGTATAGGACTACTTTGCATGAAGTTTTATGTAGAAAGCATTTTTGTGAGACAAAAGAGCACTTAGAAGGGCAAAAAAAATCAATGTGTTTTATAATATTTCTTCTTTCAATGTATGACAAATAAGGTGTAGAGAATGCAATAATAGAATTTATTTTTTCAGTCTTAAAATCATGGACTGTACATACTAGTTGTGTAAAGTGTTCATAAATTCATGATTATAGTGACTTACACTGGTCTCATGGCAAATTAATGCCAATGGGACATATCAGTGCATAAATATGACACATTTTTCTGTAATTATTTTTAATACCTATTTTATTAACAGCTTGCTTTCTTAAATTTGTCTTTTGTTTTAGTTGTTAGACTTGAAGCTGGGAAAGGCGAAATCATATTTGACCTTTGTTGCAGTTTTCATTTTACTTCCTGTTCAATTGCAGGAGTCTGGCATCAGTTTGATCATGCAATGCTTGAAAGCCCATATGTCCTTACAGATCTTGAAGGAAAAGAGTCTGACATTGAGAACTGCTGCTACTTCATGGATATGGTGGTCAATATTAAAATTCAGTATTTACAAATCAAATAGCAAACCATGGAATAAACACTTGGAGTGAACCAAATATACAAGTCATATTATCTCTCCACTAAAGAACAACATTTAAGAGAACATGAAAGACATGTTCAGATATCTACAACTGCGTGTTATCGACAAGTGTGGGAGGGAAGTAATAGCAGACCTTATATGGTTCTTCCCTCTCACAGACACATTTTGAGGACTGTAGAAGTGATATCTAAGAGAAGATTAAATCCCTGAATGAAACCCTGTCTATGTGTTACACTCAATTCACCCAGGGTCCTATAATTCAAAGTGCCAAAAATGAATTGCATACCCAACTGCTGTTTATCCACAGAATCTCCAAATCACAGAACAGCTGAAGTTGGAAGGCACACTGAGAGATCATCCAATCCCACCATCCTACACAGAGCAGAGTCACCAAGACCAAATTGCCCAGGACTGTGTTCCGCTGGGTACTGAATATCTCCAAGGGTGGAGACTCCACAGCCTCTTTGGGCAATCTCTTCCAGTGTTTGGCACTCCCACAGTAAAAACGTTTTCACTATGTTTAATTTTAAGTATTTCACCTTGTGCTCATTGCTTCTTCTCCTTTCGCTGGTTACGACCGAAAGAAGTCTACCTTCAACTCCATCTTTCCTTTCTCATATTAGGTATTGACAGACTTTATTCAGGAAGCAGATGCTGTAACAAAAACCAGGATCAAAGTGGATTTACATATACCCTCTCATATCACTTGAAAGAGCTACTGTTTTAATACTGCTGATGAGTAGAAACAATCATGTCTTAAAGATTTTGTTTTCTGTGTTGCTCCTGTTTATACAGATACCTCTCAATTCTTTCAAGCAACATCTGATGAAAACATTTCAAGAGACAGTATCATGTTGGAATAAAAGTCAATTCTTTCACTTGAAGACACTTAATAAGAACTCACATTACTCTCACAATGTTTGTTTGAGTAATGATCAAGTGACAGCTGTAAGAATAACACTCTTGCACATATGCCCCTTTGGTGTTTTAAACAACGTAATTTTTTAATTTCCATTTTAGGAAAATAATGTGAGCTTAGCTATCCAACATACTTAGAGACCCCTAAGGAAAGTGTGTTTTCTGCTCAAGGCCTTTCAGGGATCATGAAAGCTTTCATGTGAAATTAGAGAAAATAATAAAAAAAGTATGATCAAAGATGGTCAATGATATACATTTCTGACAATCTATTGACCTCAGTTGTTCAAGAAATGGGGGCAGAGTGCTGTTAGTCATAAGAGGACTAGAAAACACTTGAGTGAGATGAGAGAGAATAGGGAAAAATAGAGGCAATGAAAATAAATATTAGTGTTTTCTTTAAGACCTGAGCCTCTATGTACAATTGTTAGTAAATGAAAATAATAATAATATAAACACATTTTAGCTGATGTTGGTCTGCCTTTTTGATAAAAATATTTTTGTAATGGCTTTTCTTCCACTGCCCCCATGCATCAAACAGACACTTCCTTCGTCTATTTGTGCAAATCTGATTTTACTTTACATGGGAATCTGAATTTTTCTCTGTGTTTTGGAGCAGCAAGAATCCCTTAACATGTCTGCAGCCCAGATCTTTATGATTCCACTGCAAGTTCACACTCTTTTGCTACAGAAGACTGCTGAAATATGATCTGGACAGACATATTTCCATCACTAGTAGTAACTCCTCCTATGTAAGGAGTTGTCTGGGGCAGCAGCTGACAGATAATCAGAGCTGGTGACCACAACTGCCGTCTGAAGTGATTAGTCTTCAGGGAGGTGACAAACACCTACCCTTGGCAGGGCTAGTCTTTCAGGATACATCAAGTTAGATTTAGCTACAGACACATTCTGAAGAAAACAGATGTATTATGTAAAGCGTTGTAGGATCTAGATGTTCAGCCTGCTTCCTTGCTTAAGGTTACAGCCATCATTGAAAATGCTGACAGAAAAGAATCTGCAGTAATATTTCAACAGATGCTGTTCACAGGCTGATTGATGAGAGCAAACACTACAGCTGAGGTATGGATTGACAATCTGAGTGGCTGAGGTATTGACCATTGGGATAAGCAAACCCTTAAACCATTGCAGCTAAAATCAGGAGTGACTTGACTTCATAAAGTTTAAAGATATTTTGAAATCTATTATACACTATGACCCTGAAATTGTCTTATGAAACTAGAATAATGTGAAACTAGGCATTCACACAATGTCAGGTTTCCATATTAAAAGGACTTCAACTTTTAAAATTCATCATCTTAATATTGTATTACTATAAAACTGTGCTCATGAGAGAAATTGCAGAAAAGAACAAGAAGAATGATCAGAGTTCTTGAAAACACGACCTCTGAAAAAAGGATAGGATTTGAAGAAAAAAAATTACTGGAAGGGATATGAAATAGAACTCTTTGATATGCAAAAGTAGTTACAAAGAGGAAAGGAATAATCTGTTCTCTGTGTCAGCCTTGGATAGAACAAGAAGTAATAGTCTTAAATTAGAGCAAAGGAAATTTAGATTATGTATTAGGAAAAGATTTTCAACCATAAATCATGGGCAAAGACTGTCTAGAGAGATTGTGTAATTATCATTACTGGAAGTTTTTGAGAACAGACTGGGTAGACAGATTTCAAGTCTGAATAAGGTGGAGGGGATCCTGCCCTAGGAAAGAATGATAAACTTTTAAAGTTCTCTATGAGATCTATTTTCTTTGATGCTGGAATGCCTAATACATCACATGAACTTAAGTACAAATTAGCTGAAAAGGAAGTAAAACCTTTAGCCAAATAGAGTGAATAATGGAAAATGAAAGACATACTAACTATTGGCTGATTAAGTTTATACTGGGACTGATTTTGGCTATTATATGAAATGAATGACCTAATATTAATAGCTTGTAGTCATGCATCTGGGGAACAAACTGAATAATGTGGAAATTTCAAAGTACCTTCACTTCTACTCTTCTTTAGCCTTGATTGTTATTTTAAACTATTTTCTGGATTCATGGGATTGTGATGGCTAATGAAAGGAAATGTCCTCTCCAGTCCCCTTTGTGCTCAGGCCCTAAATGTCCAAGAAATTTTTGAATGGTATGCAAATACTGATTGAATTTCCCAATATGTTTCCTTATATAGATGAACATGGAGCTCATGAAGGATCTGGTCTTTCAGTACTGAAGCTACTTAAGCAAATTAAGATTTGGAATTTCTGGATTCAGTCATGAGCCAAATGTAAAAATGTTAAATAATTTTTTTTTTATATTTTTCAGATATGGATGATCATCAGCCTCATGAAACTTTACTCTGAAAGAACTCTTTCTCTGTGAGATTTTGTCAGTTGATAACATCATATTGCATATCAGATCTGCCTGATGAAGTGAATTCTAAGGCATGCCTGTGGTCAGCAATAAAAACTGCTCTTTGCAAGGTATTCCAAGAGAGGCTGTCACTGTGGCAACACTTAACACTGCACATTTCACTATGAGGTTATAATGATAACTGAAATGCCTTTACCATAATTTAGCTTCAGTATTGTAAATATTAATGACTTAATAGAATAATGAACTCCACAAAAGGTGATACCATCTAAACCCATAAAAGCAAACATATTGAATTAGAAATATAGAATCACAGAAACATTGAAAGATCACCTGGTCCAACTCCCTTGCTCAAAACAAGGTCAGGTATAGCAGGTGGCTCAGAACTGTGCCCATTTGGGTTTTGAATATCTCTGAGGATGGAAGTTGCACAGCCACTCTGAGCAAATATTCCCATACTGTATGCTCAGACATGCTGTAAATAAGCTTTTTCTTATGAAGTTTAAGTGAGATTTTCTGTATTTTGATTTGTGTCTGTTGACCCTTTTCCTTTTGCAGATTGAAGATTTGTATTGATAAGAGTCGAGATCTTTTTTTTTCTCCCATCAGGTACTCATATTGATAGATTCCTCCTGTGCTTTCCTTTTCCAGGCTGAACTGTCACAGCTCTGTCAACCTCCCTTTGCATGCCAGATGCTACAATTCCTTTATAGTCATCATTGCTCTTTGCTGAAGTAGTATGCCCATACTGCTTATGCTCCATGGGAAGGCCAGGATTTAAACTAGCACTCCATGAGTCTCATCAGTGCTGAGCAGAAAAGGATGACCTTCCTTGACCTTCTGGCTCTGCTTTGTGTAACAGATCAAGAATTGCTCCAAGGGTGCTCTGCTGATTCCTCTTGAACTTGTTTTCTGCTAGTACTCCAGGTTCTTTCTCCAAAGAGGCTATTTACTCCCACCTTGATGTTTAAACCGAGTATGTTTTAAAAGATAACACTGGAGAAAAGAAATAGGTGATAACAATGTTACATTCAATTTTTTTAATAAAAAAAAAAAGAAGAAAAAGATTTTTAGTGGTTTGAGATACTTTTGTACTAACTGAATGGTGGTGTTTTCTATAAGATAAATTTACTTTCTTAGTTATTCACTACTATAGCTATTATTCTGGAAGTCCTGCATGGTGCTGCTCATAAAAAAAGGTGAATAGAAATATATTGGGGCCAAGCAGGGGAAAAGATTGTCCAGATGTATCAAGGATATGAATATTCTGGCAATTTGGCAGAAAAGTGAAGGTCAAGCATCAATGAAGGTAAAAAACAGAAGGAAATGGAACTAAAAATACCCTGTCAAAATCTCAAAAAGTCTTTCAGTGTTGTCACACTGAAGGTCTTTGTGAGTATAGTTCTAGCTCTTTTAAAAGGATCAGTAGGATTTGTATGTCTTCAAAACACTTCCTTGGCTTGTCAGAGCTAAACCACACAGTTTCTAAGTGTCACTATTATATTCAAAATCACCATGCAGAGACTGCAAATCTACCAACCAGATCTACCAAGAGTATGTCAATACTGGCAAAGGTGGATTAAAAACTAGCTGAAGGTCTGGGCCCAGAGGTCAGTGGCACAGTGTCTTGTTGGAGGCCACTGGATTCTTCCTTAACTATTTGGATGATGGGTCAGACTGCAGCCTCAACAAGTTTATTGTTGCCACCAAAGTGGGCAATAGTCAGGACGCCATCCAGGAGTTCTCAACAGGATGGAGAAATGTGCTGACAAAAACCTCAAGTTCAACAAAATGTGTGGAGTCTTACAGCTGGGGAGGGACAATGCCAGACACCAGCATATACTGATGCAGACCCAGAAGCTTTGCAGAACTCTGGCAGAAAGCAGTTTGGCAGAGAAGGACCTGGTGGTCCTGGTAGACACTTGGCTGAATATGAGCCAGAGATATGCCCTTGCCACAAAGAAAGTTAATGGTATCCTGGGGAAGCATATTGCCAGCAACTTGAGAGAGCTGGAACTGTTCAGCCTGGAGAGAAAAAGGCTCAGGGGGAATCTTTATTAATGCACGTGAATTCCTGAAGGGAGGGTACAAAGAAGGAAGAGTGAAGGTCTTTTAGGTGGTGTTCAGTGACAGAACCAGAGGCAATGGGCACAAACTTAAATATAGAAGATTCTTGAGCATGTGTCTGAACATGTTTTCATTGTGAGGGTGATTGAGGACTGACACACGTTGCCTAGGAAGGCTGTGGGGTCACCAGTCTTGGAGATTTTAAAAAACTGTCTAAGCATCATCCCGGGCTTAGGCTTTCTCTGTGCCTGTCACAACAGTTTGCACATTTCAGCCCAAAGACATCACTATTTTAGGAAAAAATCTTAAATTACTGCTAATATCAGGCTTATTAAGAGTTATTTCTCAGCGGTAATATTTGATGATTTCCTTTGCTAATGGTTTGCATGTCACAGGATTTCACTTTGCCATTTTTGTATCTGTCTTTTCATTATCACCTTTTTGTCTGTTTTCTCTAGACCACTTCATATAAGTTGCTACTGGAAACAAAACCAAAGCTGCACAGAAGCAGTAAGAATATAAGGTCCTTTGTAGGAAACTGCACAGATGACTAAAATAAATTTAAAGGAAAACCAATTTTTTTTCCATGGTGTGCAGCTATTAAAGCTTCTCAACAACAATATATTTCGTAGAAAATAGTGTGAATGTAGGAAGGCAGCACATTATATCAGGTTCAAGAGGAAACAAAATTACTTTGAATTTCTATTTCACAAGCATACATACCTATGAAGAAAATGCATACCTTTGTTACCCCGATACAGGCAACATACCAAAGTTCAGGCATGATCATATACTGGTCCTAGAATATGTACTTTGCCAGAATTTCAAATACAAAATATTCAAATAAGAGATATATTTTGAATGTCAAATAAATTTCAGGTTCTGAAATGTTGGCATTTTAAAAAGCTCACTGTTGATATGATTTTACCAAATGCTGTAACACCTTTAATTACCATTGCAATAGGGGCAGTGAAGCTTTAAAGGAATTGTCAAATATTAAGAATATTCCTGGTAGGTTCCATATTTTTGGTTGCTCATTTACTATGAGTGTTTAAAAGCTTACTCATGTACAGATTCATTCAGATAATTGGTCATCTTAGATTTTGATCTTAATTTTCCTTTCTTTTTTTTCTTTAGTATGAAAACAGTAGCCTTCTGCAAGTGATGCCTTTGAAGAAATACAGCTTTTTTTCTCTGTAGCAGGACTGTGAAATGCCACTTAATTTGACATATAAAAAACTGGTGTTCCTATTCTTTTCATAGCAAACAAAGCTCATAAAAGGAGAGAAAATTTACTTTAAGATGATTAGAATATTACATATTGGATGCCATTCACATCATCTACATTGATCTGTGGCATCATGGTAGGGATTGAGTAATTTGGCAATTTCGGCGCCTTTTCTATTCACTGACAAGAGATCAGTTCCCAACTATAAAATCTAAAGGCAGTTCACTTGATCTCGTGTAGGCATTTAGCTTAGAAAAAAAGTTAGTTTTTTTCTCTGGAAGAGTGATTCTCTTTTCCTTTATAGTAAACCAGAACAGGACAAACTAGGTGTTTTTGGTAGTTGAAGCTGAGCAAATAAACGTCATCCAAAGGGCTTATTCAGAACAAATACATGCGCAGTTCCCAGTTTGACCAACTCTGACACACCTTCAGTCTAGGGAATACTACCAGGTGTGCACTTTCAGGTACTACCTAACTTCTGGATCTACCTAAAACCAGTAACCACTGTTTTGTCCCCTGCTGTGTTCTCCAAGGGTACTGTTCCTATTTTAGTAATTTGACAATTGCCTGGAGAGCAGACAATGAAAATTCAAATGTCCTCAACCTACTCAGAGTTGAGTTTGGGTAGTGTTATGTTTGGTTGATTTGTTTGTTGGTGTTTCACTTGTTTGTTTAAAAAAATCCCAAACAAAACCCCCAAAAACCAAACACAAAACCCAAACCACAGTGGCTTTTTTTTATTATTATTATTATTTTTTTATTATCACAGTCCTGACATCTCATTAGAGAGCTCCTTTTCAGAGGTGAGCAGAGAACACTGTAACAATGATTGCTATACCCTCCATAAGCAGCGCTGCTGCCAGCAGGAGGAGTTGCTGCAGACTCTGCTTGGGGAAGCAAAGAGCAAACAGGAGAGCCAGCTTTGGAATTTGGATGACTGATATGGGTGACTGACTCAGCCTAAGGACATAGTGCCAGAGGAATTTTTAACTGAAGATTTTGAACAGGAAGAAGTCTCTCTCTCTCTCCAGTCTAAGTTGCCCTTTTACTCTCACAGTTCATACAATTTCTGGAAAATTTAAGCAACATCCCACTCAGATCCTCTGTACGCTAATGAAAGGCTTTCCCTCTACCATCTGCATGGTGGAGGAGATGGAAATCTGATGGAAACTCCCCCTGAACGTCACTGTGTACAGAGAACGCATTGCAATGCTCTGAGTGAAGCACAGACATTTCTGACCTTCAGGGCTGTTGTATTTATCACCTTTTGTGTTCTTTTCACCTGCATGCATAAATATCTCACATGTAAAGATTTACCTCTTGCATTCCTCTCCCCATCATCTTTACTATGTATTTTAATGTCAATATCAAATACATATGCATGTGACATGATGTTCTCTTTCTCATTAGTGGCAGTGAAACTGCAAATGGATTTCTCTAACCAACGCTCACAGTTGCTTATCCTAGAAAGCTTTATAGGCAAGTAAAGACAAGTGTAAAGCTGCCCAGGGGCTAACAGGAGATGGGTTATGGACTTCCAGCCCTGAGAAAATTGCTGACATAGAATATTCATTCTTGAATCACCTTTGGGCTTGGTGCAGTGTAGATCATAAATACATAGAAAAACAAAAAATTAGATGTAGTGGATCAACATAACTTTGGTGGGAAATACAGTGAAGAATCTGTACAAATAATTGAATTATGATAATAATATCTCATAGTTCCTATTAATATTTTATGTTTATCTTCCTTTTTTTTTTTTTTTTTTTTTGAATGCCTGTAATTCAGACTCAGTCATGTTCTCTAAACATAAGGAAAAATTCTCATGTGAATTATTTTTTGCCTAAAAGGAGTTATCATACATAAGGAATCATCTAAAAAGATCAGAAGGAACTTAGTGTATGGAATTAGTGTGTCTATATGGCAGCACAATGGCATGATAGATTGTAATGGTTCTATGGTAAACGATACTGCTTAAAATGAGACTTTAAAAACAATGTATCTGTTTCACTTCACTGAGTGCTTAAAATTATCTCATCTCTCATTTAGTTCCATCAAATGTATTTCTCTTCTTTTGAATTCAGCATTCAGAGGCAGGGAAAACCAGAATTATTTCACAGTAAAGTAACATTAGAAGTCTTCATTAGAGTGACCTATCAATCAATTTACACTGTCCTCATCAATATGATTTAGTAATTATGGAAATTCAACTAGAAGTCTAGCTTAATGTTTGCCTTTGATTTTTTCTTTCTAATAGTAAGCAGCCTTAAGGCATTAGGAATAGCATTTAATTCACAAGGATGAAAGCATTATGGGTCCCCCTGGTTTCACAGCTGAGACTAGTGGTAAAGAAGTACTCTTGTCTGTGTTTAAATTTTGGGGTGTTCTACCTTCATTACCCTTTCATACCTTACATGACCAAACACCTGCTCTATTACTCACTTCACTTCTGAAATACTATTTAAAAATGGGTTCCTTGTCAATAAGAATAACTAGCATTTCAAGAAAGAGGCTTGCTTATCTCTGTTTAGCACCATATTGGGATTTCAATGAGACCAGTTTTATCTATTGGATAGACTTTAGCTACTTATGGACTGACACAAAACCAGCATAGAAGTCACAGCAGTCATAGAAAGCTTTTGAAAATGTTCCATAAATGATTGTGGTCCATTTACCTACTTCACTCCCAGCTTTTTTTTCTGTTCTTACAGCTGATGGGGCCACTCCTGCCTGTGTTTCACTGTTTGCAAGACATTCAGAGAACAATATAGAGCAATTGCAGTCAGAAACTAATGCCAAGCATAGCAGCAGCTTTCTCTTTTCCTCAACTCTCCCTTTTATAAGAAAGGCCACCCATGAATACGACCATCTTTGTATTAAGAAGTAAAACTCTTATTATCTTCGTCCTGTGTTAGGTTCTAACGCTTTTCAGATAATCTTTTAATAAAAGATATGTTATGGAGCTACTGCAGAAATAAAGAACAAAAATGCAACTTCACTGGAGCTAGAAAAATAATGAACACTTATTTACATGCACACATAGAAAATAATCTCTTTTCTTCTGTTAATTCACAAAGAGTTTAGAAAATAATTTGATCCTACGTCAAGTTATAGCAGTCCAAGTTCCAAAGGAGGATGACATAATGAACTGATACATAGCAGAATCCCTTCCAATGCAGCGTATTCTGTGATATGGTGCTGCTCAGGTGTACGTGTTGATATGTCCAATGTGAGATCTCAAGAAAGAGCTTATTTTTTCCACCAGGATTCACTTCCAGATGAAGGATACTGTCCATTTGCCATGAAGCAGAAGTGGAACACTTGCTTAATATGAGCTATTACTTAGTAAACCATACTTCACCTACAAAATATTTAGTGATCTAGAGAAGCACTGATGTTCCCATAAGAAGTAGCAAACTGAAGCTTGACAGTGTCTGCTGGAACTGGGAGCCCTGGAGCATGCTGTCCTGTGGAAAATCCTCACTCATGTTCCTGTTTTCTCCAAATAATAATAATAAAATTATCTTGATCATCTCCTAATTTTGTGGTATGGAGACTTTCCTTGTAACAACCATCTGAAATTTTGATTTCAAGTAAAGATATTTACAGAATTCCAACACTTACTTTTTTCATTTTGTTCTGTTTGGATTTTTTTACTACTTGCAAGACTTGTTAAGTACAGGGTTCTCTTTATGAAGTAAATTTGGAGCTCAGTCACAAAGTGAGTATTTACTGGTTTAAGTAGAATTTTTTGTATAAGAATTCTAGTAAAGTTACTTTTCATCTTATAATGTTGAAAGACCTTAGAATGGAATGCTGATCAAGGGTAAAATTTGAAATAATTGTTCAGGTTTTATTCTTGTACATTGATTTCGTAGATATTTAAGACTTGTGCTCATTATAAGCTGGTTGTGTTTTAAATGAATCATATTTCCACAGACTAAGTCAAACAATAAAATCAGCCTCTACTGTCATGGTAAATCAATTCTCACAAGAGTAAAGGAAAAA
>VXAU01002205.1:4205-23323 GCA_013399695.1 Formicarius rufipectus | reverse complement strand
GTTGGAGGGGGCTTGGAGCAAAGTCTAACTATGCAGCTACATGTGTTGAAAAGATGAGCGAAAAGGGGATGGAGACTTGAACCTCAGCGAAAAAAAGGAAAAAAAAATCCTAGCAATAAGGAAAATGTAGTAAAGGAATATAGATATAGATATTTCATGTATAAGACAAGGATTCCAAACAATCCCAAACACTCCCCAAAAGGGAAAAAGGGGAAAAGGACCGAAAAGGGTAAAAACAAAACAATCCCACACAATCAAATCCCAGGAATTAATTCAGTAGAACAATTAACATAGTAAGATCTCACCAACTTCCCTTAGGAGGAGTGCCTTCTCTCCTCTGTCAACACAGACAACAGTCCTCAGCTAGGCCTTAGCTCATATAGAAAAGCCAAGGCCTAAACATTGAGAGCTGCCAGCTCCATGTTGACCCAACAAGGGAGACAAGAGGAAAAAGAGAGCAGGAGGAACCTCCATCTTGTCTTTTATACATCTGATTACATAAGGGAATGATATGGAATACTTCCTTAGTTTTGCCCCCAGTTTCTAGGGAAGGCCTATAGACAAACTGTCTCAAATATCTGGTTCCTGGAACACCACCCAATCATTTTTCTTTGCTGTTTCTGATAACATTTGGCAGATGTAATTATGTCTTTTTTTCTTGGTGTCCTGAACAACAGGACAGTTACCAATGATATGAGTGCATGTCTCATTTTCAGATTNGGAAGGCCTATAGACAAACTGTCTCAAATATCTGGTTCCTGGAACACCACCCAATCATTTTTCTTTGCTGTTTCTGATAACATTTGGCAGATGTAATTATGTCTTTTTTTCTTGGTGTCCTGAACAACAGGACAGTTACCAATGATATGAGTGCATGTCTCATTTTCAGATTGGCAGTGCCTGCAGGATTTAATGTAGTTGTCCCATCTACCCCTCGCTAAGAATTCCCGTGTGGGGTACATGTTGGCCCTTAGTTGCAGTGCTGTAAGGAGTTTTCTGTGAGGTATGCCTCTATGTTGTTCAATCCAGAAGTTGCTGCTGTTGTCACTCTCAAAGTTAGTCACTCCCTGGCCTTGGGACACCAGACCATTTTTTAAATTCTACTTTTCTCCAGTCACAAGGTCTTGAATAATTGGTCTTTGTCGTGCAAATCTTCCTTTCCATTGTTAATCCCTCTTCCCCATTGTCCAAAGGTTCCATAGCTGGTTTGGTTTCCCAGATAGACAGTATCTTGTCTTTGCTCCCTCCAGCTCTTATCCATAATTTATCATAAGCCTTTTCAATCTGATCCTCTTTCAGGATCACTCTGATCATTTCATCAGAGGACTGTGCAAGTCTATGCAGCCTCCAGGCCTGGACGCTCGGAATCAGTCCTGTCAATCTGATGATATCCAAACATCCCCAGCAGGGTGGGAAGCAGCACCTCTGCCTTCTCCCTCCTTGCAGCCCAGCTGATTTACCAGTGCGTAATGGAAGATGGGGTAAATATCTTCACAGAACTGCACTTCCTGGCTGTGAGGGAAGGGGTGTTGCTTCTGGGTGCACAGGTCCCTCTTGACCCCTTCTGACCATTGCTCCACAACTGTGCCAGAAGAAAAGGGAGCATGCGAGAGAGAATCTGCAGGAACGAAGTTTGCTTGCACCCTTGTCAAAGCCTGCTTTATGGACAGTCCCCAGCTCAGCTCAGGACCAGATCTGGATCCAAGCAGATGCTGTGCCCTGAGGTGTGCAGATTCAAACACCTCCTCCCCATCACACCTTTTCATCCTCAGTGGCTGTCCCCCCTGCAGCCTTTTCCCCTGCAGTCTCCGAATATCCTCTCCCATGTACTCACCCTTTCAGCGTGGTGACTTTAAACCCCTGAACAAAACGGGAACAGGAGGCTTTTGAAGAGACCCAGGAGTTCCTCCATGCAGCACCACTGCATTCTGCTCACAGGAACTTCCCTGTCTTCCCCTACTCCTGCTCATTCCCAGCAGGTGGACATTGCCGAAACCTGACCGTGCTGCAGGCTGACACTCCCCATGTTCCCTCTGAGATCGGAGAGAGGCATCCAAGGCCACCGCAGTCCCTGACCCTGGGACCTTGGCCAAGGAGCCGACACTCAGCCCTATGGATGGTGCTCAGGATGCAGCCCCTCCACCCCTGGTGCAGCACAGCACACAGGGTGAGAGCAGCATTGACATGAAGGGCTGCAGAGAAGGCAGGGACAGGAACTGAGAGGGGCAGAGAGGGACATGAGAGGCTGGGGCTGTTCCCTGGCAAAGCTGGGCCTTCTGGGCTGTGTGGCATGTGTCAGAGGCTGTGGGGAGAGCTGCCTTTCCAAGGGCGACACAGGGAGGCCCTTGGGGGAAATGAGGAGGACGGAGCAGGGCAGAGACCCTGCACCTTTTACCCAGCAGGTTCCCATCCTGCAGGAACTGGAGTTAAGCTGGCAACGCCGAGTTGCCAGCTGGCCCTGGCACAAAACAAAGATGCACAGCAACTCTGTAGCCCCTCAGTCCAACATGGAGCATTTGGGAACGGGGAGGATCTCCCCATGACCAGACTCCTGTCCAGTCCAGGGGGCTGAGAGTGCCATGCCATAGCTGAGGCCACTTTGCCCAAGGTTAAGGAGCATGGTCTCACCATGGCCCTTTTCTGTGGCCTTCAGGTGCCTCTGGAGCTGGGACATGGCACAGTGGGAGCAGGAGCGGGGCACAGCCACTCGGCTGTCACTCACAGCCACCATCACACCATCTGTCACACCCTGAACAAGTGCCATGGAACAAGCTCATAGGTTCCATTATCTGGTGGTTTGACACTCTAATGGAACTACAGTGGTATTTTTGCCTGTTAAGGATTTGTTTCGCTGTCATGTACGTGCTTTTCCCATGGAAACAGAGAAGCTCTGCTTTCCAGGATGGAGTCACCCTGAATGTCCTGTTGCTCTGCTGNGAGCTGGGACATGGCACAGTGGGAGCAGGAGCGGGGCACAGCCACTCGGCTGTCACTCACAGCCACCATCACACCATCTGTCACACCCTGAACAAGTGCCATGGAACAAGCTCATAGGTTCCATTATCTGGTGGTTTGACACTCTAATGGAACTACAGTGGTATTTTTGCCTGTTAAGGATTTGTTTCGCTGTCATGTACGTGCTTTTCCCATGGAAACAGAGAAGCTCTGCTTTCCAGGATGGAGTCACCCTGAATGTCCTGTTGCTCTGCTGACAAGTCTTGGAAGTAATTCATTTTTGCAGGTGTATTTCCTAGCTGATTCCCTTTCCCTCTGCTTTCTGCTTCTGCGGCTGCACCAGCAGCTCCACTACAGGTGTGGAATGTGCAGGGAACAGGGGCTCTTTGCCTCCTTGTTCCCTTAGGGATCGGCTCCTCTGACTTTTTCTCTGGAAATTCTCCTCATTTCCACACAAAACCTTCTATTGATGCTGTCAGAGGTTTCTGTAGTTAAATTTTAGTAGAAAGGGGCACTTCCAGGGTGGCTTCTATTAGAAGCTGATAGAAGCTTCCCCTGTCCTGTGGAGCCAAGGACATCTAGGTACAGGAGGGACCTTCTGCTGGTGGTCATGTAACAGGGGCCCCTTAGGAGCTGCTCTGCTACCTCTGGGAGTGGCAGCTGGAGGCCACACAAACACCCAGGGGCAGCTCCGGCAGCTCCACACATCTGCCTGGCTGCCGACCCTGACGCCAGCTCTGACCTGCAGCTTTTCACCTCCTGAGCACAGGATCAACCACGCCAGTGACAGCCTGGTTTCTCCCAGACCTCTGCCCGACACAATGTGGCAAGGGCAGAGCACTGTGACTGTCCCTGCTTTGCCAGCAGAGGTTAAAAGCATTTCAGTCCTTCTCGCTGGAAGTACTTTGTTAAACAAAGGATTCTGTGCCTAAAACCACCGACCACATGGCGTGGGGTGATGAGTCTGGGAGCAGCAGGAGCCCAGGTCCTGGTTATCCCTGCACTTTAATCCGCGTCAGTACAGCAGGAGCCCAGGTCTCCATTCCCCTGCACTGGAACCCACGGTGTGGCTCGGGCCCATGTTATCCTTCCCAGACATGGAGTTGGCGGTGGCATCTGGACTGTTCCCTGCTCCATGCACATCCCACAGGCTGTGGAGTCCCGGAGCTGTCCGGGCGCCCCAGTAATGGAGAAAGCACAGAGTTACCAGCGCTGGAGTCGCCATGGGTGACCGTCACCCCTCCCTGCCCCACAGGCCATCTCCTCTTGCTCTGGACAATCAGCTTTTGTTCCAGACCCGGCTCCCTCTCTCCCTCCCCGCACTGGGGTCAGGCCGGCAGCGAGAGGACTCTGGAGACACTCACTGATGCCACGCTGTGACACCCCCAGACAGGCACCCACCGTAGCCTGTGACAGGAGCTGCTCCTGCAGCCATGGCTGAATTGGGGCAGCTAATGCTGCACAGTTCACTGGGCAGTGCCTGCATGCTCATCCATATGCAAAACTGCAGATTTCTCTCTTCTCCAAAGTGCCGCCCTTCCTGAGGTCTGACTTCCAAACTTTGTGGGTTTTCCCCCTTTTAATGCAATTTTTTCTGTCCGTGGAGAGCAATTCCTACGCAAAAGGCACAGCTAGGTCCAGACCAACTGTTTACTGCACTAAACAAGGTCAAATGTATAAAAATTCCAAACTGTAGCTCTAAGACAAATCATTACATATCCTTCTCCCACATTCCACAGTTGGAAAAAAAGAAGCCATCTCACTCAGACTGGACCAATCCACTGGATTTAATAAGATTTATTTTTTTTCCAAACTCAGAGAATGTCACCACAAATCCAAGTTTTATCCAGTAATTTTTGTCCCAGAGTCTCTCCTGGATGTTTATTTCAGAATGGCCTTGACATCAAGCCAAAGCAAGAACATTTTAAAGCAATGCAGGTATCATTTCTTCAAAAGGAAAAACCAAGTCTGATGCTCTGGAATCAACCACAGCCAGAACAGGGCACTATGACAGACCCTGCAGCCAACAACACACACTCAGCTTCCAACAGAATGTGCACTTTATACACAATTGAAAACAAAAAATAAAAAACAGTAATTGAAACAGCATCATCACTTGGCATTTTTGGATTGAATCCAGCACTGGGATTGGAATATTCTGGAGACTTGGTTCACTAACAGGGGTTTACTGGGTGGGCAGAAGCTCACGGGACTGACCTGAGGCAGCCGCTCCACATGGGTGATGGTTCAGATCATTAATTGGGAAATAACACAACAGGGAGAAGTGAGTGGGAACCTCCTTTATTTTAAGCCACTAACAGGAAATTGCTGCGGTGTGGACAGAGAGCAGTGAGGGGAAGGATTTTCCCTGGTGAAAGGCTGTTCCCAAAGCACTGCATGGGGTTAAGAACAGAATCACTTGTTTGGGACACTGAACAGCACAACCCCAGTGCTGGGATAATGAGTGGACTTCAGCCACTGTCCCTGTTTATCTTCAGGCTCCAAATCATTTCTCCAAATCATATCTCCAGCAAATCATTTTAGTAAAGGGCAGAGTCAGGAGCACCATGAGCTGAGGTTTCCCAAACCTTTTCCCACCCAGGAGCTCCCAGAGAGTGGAGACTCTGCTGTCTGCACATTCAAGGCACTTTGGAAACGCAGCATTGAAAAGTTTTAGAAAAAGTTTTACTCAGAAAACAAGGAAGAACAACATAACTGCAGATAACAATAATAAAATTAACAAAATGTTAACGGCTACTCATTGCCTTGTCCTTGTTGGTATAAAAAGTGGAACATCAGATCCAGTGTACAAATACCAAAAAAATTGTGCATAATAAATGTACTATAATACAGTACATACAGCATAAACTGTTCAATGAGAATNAGAAAACAAGGAAGAACAACATAACTGCAGATAACAATAATAAAATTAACAAAATGTTAACGGCTACTCATTGCCTTGTCCTTGTTGGTATAAAAAGTGGAACATCAGATCCAGTGTACAAATACCAAAAAAATTGTGCATAATAAATGTACTATAATACAGTACATACAGCATAAACTGTTCAATGAGAATGAATTAAATCTACCTATTTGCCTCCTGATGTGGAAGACAAAAGGATAAGGGTTCTATAGTCCTAGAGTCAATGTAGAAACCCTTCCCAGGGACTGAATCACTAGCCAACGGTATCCCTGAAAATAAGCAGATTCAAATATTCCCTTAATGGAAACCATTATTCACAGGAGTGCTGGTTATGATAAACTAGAAGAAACCACAACACATTAACTCAGCCAACGTTACATCCACACCGAGTTCTTCCAATTTCCTACCTTGCTACTGGCACTGCTTTTGTTTGAGCCCGCTTTGGATTTCTTCCCCCTGGAACTGCCGGGGTTGTTTTGGTTGTTGTAAGCCTGGATGGCGAGGTCCAGGTGGTCCTGAGCCACTTTGATTTCCCTCTGCAGGATCTCCAGGTCAGCAGAGATGTCGCCCTTGCTGCAGCCGTACTGCTGCTCCTGAGCTATGTTGGCTTTGTTCTGCCTGCAGGCCATCCTGGCGTTGGACAGCTCCGTGCACGGCACCTGCTCCGGCCTCAGTGTGAGGTTGTACCTCAGCAGGGCGGACGGCGTGTTACAGGTGAAAGGGTACTTGAGGGTTTCAGAGTCCACCAACTCCTTCCTCCTGCTCTTCAGTGTGTCCCAGATGGTGCCAAATCCCAAGTGGAGCATCTCCCAGACACTCAAGAGCAGGCACGTGCAGCTCACCCCGTACATTATCAGCAGGAAGATGGTCTTCTCGGTTCGCCTGGAGATGAAGCAGTCGACGCTGTGTGGGCAGGGCTTGCTGCTGCACACAAACACAAGGCTCACTCGGAAGCCATACAGGAAATACTGCCCCACCAGGAAGCCAGCCTCCAGCAGGGCCCTGGCCACCAGCTGCAGCACGTAAATCCTCATGAGCCCATCCTTCTGGATCTGCCGCCTGCCACTGTGCTTGGATTTGGTTGGGCTGTCCTTCTCCTTGCTCTCCTGCATGCTCTCCACCTCTGGGAACATCATTGGATCTTCCTCATGGTTGTCCTCAGCCTCCTCCAAGCCACGGTGCTGCTTCCAGCGGATGGGCAAGCTCCTCCTCCTGCCTCTCCGGCCGGGCTCGCTGGACTCCACCATCCGGTCGATCTTGTGGATGACATAGCCCAAATACAGCACAGACGGGGTGGTCACAAGGATGGTCTGGAAGACCCAGAACCTGACAGGTGAGAGGGGGGCAAAGGAGTTGTAGCAGACATTCTCACAGCCGGGCTGTCCCGTGTTGCACATGAACTTGCTCTGCTCATCGTTGTAAATGGACTCCCCAGCCACAGCAATCAGGACAATTCGAAACACAATCAACACTGTCATCCAGATTTTGCCAACAAAGGTTGAGTGGTTCTGGATCTCCTCTAACAGGCGGGTCAGAAAGCTCCAACTCATGGTGGTCAAGTGAGTTTATCTAAAAAATGAACAAACGCCCCCAAATTTTGGTGAGTTTATCAGCTTGAGACTAAACAGTGTAAACACTCAACCAAGAGAGTCCCAAAACTCCACACTTTACACCCAGCACCCATCCTTCTCTGTGACATCACCTGCTATCAGAATCCAGCTGCCAGAATTTGCTTGAAGATCCTATGTCTCCTCCGCAGGCCTTTGAGGAGTCTACTGTGAGAGAAGTGGTAGTTTAGTGTCATTTCACACAGAAATGTGCTCCCAAAGCTACTCCCTTGCCAGAGACATAGATGCTCTGCATGTCACCACCCTCACAGGGAGGAGTTCCTTCCCAGTATCCCATCTATCCCTGCCCTCTGGCAGTGGGAAGCCATTCTGCCTTGTCTTGTCCATCCATCTTGTGTCCTAAGTCCCTCTCCAGCTCTCCTGGAGCCCCTTTAGGCACTGGAAGGGGCTCTCAGGTCTCCCTGGAGCCTTCTCTTCTCCAGGTGAACACTCTCAGCTCTCCCAGTCTGTCCCAGAGCAGAGGAGTTCCAGCCCCGGGAGGGTGGGCAGGCCCTGGCACAGGGAGAAGCTGTGGCTGCTCCATCCCTACACATGTCCAAGGCCTGGGACAGTGGAAGGTGTCTCTGCCTGTGATGGGGAGGGTGGAGCTGGATGACTTTTAATGTCCTTTCCAGCCCAAATTACCCTATAATTCCATGATAAATTTGCAATCCTAACAGTTAAAAAAACCACCCCTGGAAAATCCCTGCTGGCAACACAGTGACCAAAACCCAGCAACATTCCAGGCCCACGCGGGGCTCTTGTATGCTGTTAGAGCACAGGGGACGGGACATACTTCAGAGCTTTGATGATGGCAAATATCAGTTTGTCAAACATTATTAAGAGAAACCTTTACAACAGAAAAACACTTGGTGAAAGATCCTAAATCCAGAATTGGACAAATCTCCAGCACTCTGATCTTAAAAGGGATTTATTCCTAACCTGGAGAAATTCCAGGAGACTGCAAGAAAACTAGGAATTATTCAACTTCTTCCATGTAAAAGAGAGCTGTTTGCAAGCAAAATAATGAACTGTGACAGGATGCAATCAATGCAGAACTATAGGATATAAATGTAATCCCTTTCTCGTGGAATTCAGTGTATCACTGCCAACAGCAGGGGCATTGTGTGGATGGGCTGAGCAGGACATTTGATGTATCACTTCATGACAGTGAGAGAGAAAAATAACACAGGAGAGTATTAAAAAAGGCCATATTAAATGGATCAAAAGTAACAAAGGTTTTGACAAATGATTCCCACATTAGACCCAAGACCAGTTCCTTAATTACCAAGCCAAGGCCAGGCCTGAAACATTAGGGCTCTGAAAGTAAACTACTAAGTAAATTTGAAATTAATTAAATACTGCTGCCAATGTAAAGCTGGAATAACAGCAGGAGGCAGCCTGTAAATTTTCAGGTACTGTCCTGGTATCCCCCAGCAGTCAACACCAGAGAAGTTCAAAACCAGAGCAGCTTTCAGTAACAGAGTCTTTACTTTTAGACAGGCTGCTACTTTGCCATCCAATAAACCCCATTGTGTCATGTGTGTTTTCCCGGTGTTTTATCCACCTGCACACAGACTCCTGTGGCTGGGCTGTACCTTGTCAGCCTAAAGAGGGACATACTGGAGGGATCATCCCTCGGCTGCTGCTCAGCCACAGGAGGGCACGAGGAACCTGACCCATTTGGAAACCTGTCCTGGAGGATTCCCGACCTGGATTCCACCAGTTCTGTCAGTGCACAGACCCACACACAACCCCTGCCTGCACAGACACAGTGTTGGGGTCACTCCCAGCCCTTGGGCACTGTTGGCATTATCTGACCCCTGGTTAATGACCAGGACCTCTGTCAATTAGCAAGTCCTGGCTGTAGAGCTGCAAAGCTGCTCAAGAGCTGATTCTCTTTCACAAGAAAGTGTCATTTAGATAAAATTTAGTCCCAGACCCAAGCAGAGCTGTGGCACAAACACGTGAGAACTCACCAGCAGGCAAAGAACTTCCTTGTCTTTAAGGAAACATTTTGGTTCAAGAAAAATGACCAGTCATAAAACTTTGCTATCCCAGGTTCAGTCCACCCAAATTAAATGCCATGCAATACCAAGAATTTCCAAGCAGAGTTGTGGCATTGGAAGTGGTGTTCTCCTCCAGTTCTGCAGGACCAGGCAAGGTTAGGGAAGCACCTTCAGTCTTCACACCACGTGCTGCAGCACCCAGACACATCACAGTAACCTTCACCCAACATTCACTCGCCTCAGCTGCATCTGTTGTGCTGGCAACATTTAACTCATTAATTTTACAGTGTTTGAAAGGAAGGTCTATGGCCGCTGACGTGCATCTGAGAAAGGCAAAATGTCAGCAATTTCAGCTAATTTAAGTCATGCCAGAAAGTGCATTTGAGGGAGACTTTCATTCCTTGTATTTGTCATAAAGTCAATCCAGCACTTCCAGCAGGAGGCTTCTTGGAGTGGGCAGGATCTGTAAGGAAATACCACGACACTTATCTCTGATGGCAACCTGGCTCCTGAATTAAAGCTTTGCAGGTGTTGACATCCAGAGAGAACGAAGAAGAATTTCGACTACGTACATGGGGAAAAATGAAACCAGCTTTAGGTGAACATATTCCCTGCAGGAAATCTCTGGAGTTGTGTAATGAGGCTGTTGCTCACGCACAGCCAGGGAACAACCCCTCGGGTGTGCCCTGTCCCCTCCCCAGCCCATGGCATGGTTTGGGTATGAATTTAAACATTTAAAATGGTCCAGTGATGTCCCCATCCCGCTGGGATGGAGGCACCTGGGAGGCAGTACAACACACACCAGCTGGAGATTAAAACCAGCCTCACTCCAGGCTGTCAAATCCCAAACGCCTTTGGAACCAGCTCCTGGTCTTGTCTCAGCATGGCCTGGGCCCCAGCCCACGATAAACTGGATCCTCTGATCCACTTCCAGGTCAGACTGGCCCTCAGCCCAGTTCAAACTGGCCCCTGTGGCCATGTGTCAGTAAAGACTGGTCCACTTCCCAGTTCAAACTGGCCTCACCTCAGCACAGCCCAGGCACAGCCCAGTACAAACCAAAGCCCTTGGCTCCATCCCAGTACAGACTGGCAGCTGCAGCCCAAAGCACCTGAGCAGGGGACACAGGGACTGGGCTGGTATGATTCAGCACTTCAGGGCAGCTGTGAGGATCAGGAGTTGGGCTGGATGATCCTTATGGATCCCTTCCAACCCAAGCTCTTCTGTACTTCTTCTCTGACACCAGGACTCACTTCTTGTCATTCCATCAATAGACAGTGGGGCTGGGCACAGCCTCAGCATGTCTGTGGATGGCACCACACTGAGGGATGAAGCTGATCTGCTGGAGGGAAGGGGTAGCATCCCCAGGGATCCCAACAGCCTGCATGAGCTGGTCCTGCAGCTGGGCTGGGACAAACCTCAGCACCAGCTGAGACTGGTGCAGGTGGGTGGAGATCAGCCTTGCAGGAAGGACCTGGAGATACTGGAGGTTGAAGAACTGGATGCGACCTGGCAAATCTAAAGCTGCCTGGGCAGCAGGAGAAGGGGAGGATTTTCTGGAGACCCCAGCATGGGACAGACACAGACCTGCTGCAGGGAGTCCAGAGGGAGCCACAAAGATGCTCCATGGGCTGGAGCACTTCTGCTATGGAAACAGACTGAGAGAAGAGGGGTGGTTCAGCCTGGAAAAGAAAATGCTCCAGGGAGATAATGTCTTGTGACCTTTCAGTGTCTAAATGGAGGTTGTAAGAAAAATGGGGACATTTTATCAAAGCCTGTAGTGACACTGTAAAGACAGCAGTGCAAAGGGACAGTGTAAGGGAAAGTGCTTTTAAACTGACAGGGTAGGGTTAGATGGGACATTTGAATGAAATATTTTACCATGAGGGAGGGCAGGCCCTGGCACAGGTTGCCCAGAGAAGCTGTGGCTGCCCCATCTCTGGAAGTATCCAAGGCCAGGCTGGATGGGGCTTGGAGTACCCTGGGCTGGTGGAGGTGTCTCTGCCCATGGCAGGGGGTGGCACTGGGTGGGCTGTAGAGTCCCTTCCAACCCAAAGCATCCCATGACTCCACACTGCCCCTCCAGCACAGCCAACCCCTGCCCAGCTCTCCGGGGACACTATGCCCTGGCTGAGCACACACCAGGCACACGCTTTGGCTCAGAGTTTTCCCTGGAAAACTTTCCTTCCAGTCAGGAGACAGCTCCCAGAAGGAACAGGGAGCTGAAGTTCCTAAGTCTCTGCATTTCCCTAGTTCACCAGCATCTCCTGGGAAAGGTTTGACTAGAGGAGAAAGATTTTGTAGCCTTGAGGCAGTTGTTAAGGAGAAGGAATATATTTACAGAAGAGGTTTTTCCCCCTTAAAATATGTCCTCACAGGTCATGCAAATGAAATTTGATTAATTTCTTAACAATTTATTTGTTTGGTTTTGTTCTTAAGCAGTTCACAAAGACATGTGCTGAGCAAGAAAAGAAGAATAAATGGATGAATGGATGGCAATTCTGTTGTTCATCAAAAGAGGTTTCATGATGCATGAAAGTGAAATTGGACCCATAGGCTAATTAAAATACGATTTGAATTAGGATGAATGAATAATAAGCATTATTCATTCAAATCTCATTTACATTGAAAAGTAAGATATTTCTTGATTTACAAGTACTTTTGAGGAAGCAGAGGGGTTCCTTTCTTTTTTTTTTTTTTTAACCTGGAAAATGAGTAAGACTTTACTGCTCAAGAAAGGAAAGTGCCATGATCAGACCCAGCACCAGCAAGGCACCAGCACAGCCCAAATCCTGCTGATGCCACCTGCAGTCCATGAGCAGCAATTCCAGCTTCCATCCTCCTAAGTGATACAGAGGCAAGGATATGGGGATATTCCTGGGGTAAGACAACTCACAGCCATCTCCCTTCTATCCTTTGTGAAGGAAGTGGGTTCAATCACCACCAACTTTCCTCCTCTTCTCAGCAATGCAGATGAAAAAGAATAAGAAAATCCTACCAGATTTTATTTGTAATCCTACAGAACACTTGGGAAGGAAAAGGCTGGGGCTTTTTGGAGAGCACACAGTACTCCTTCAAATAAATCCTCTGTCAGCTGGCAGGGCTCACGTGACAACAGCAGAGAATGGTCTGAGAAAAGCCACAATGTCAATGTCAATTTGGAAAGTATTTCTGAATGGAGCCTTCCAGTCCCAGGCAGCCTAACAAGGCTCTGCTGATCCCCAGACCAATCCGTTGAGCCTGAAAAACCCCCTGAGACCACAGATCCCATATGGGGTATAAACAGAACAGGAAAATATGGTTAAGAGGTAGGGATATAATAAGCTTCTTGCGCTGTCAAAAAAAATAATGATGTCAAGTACATATCTCTTTGAAAATCAACATATACCCACCCGAGCATTCAGCTTACAGATAAACTGGAATTTGCAGCTCAGACACGAACCTCCCGTCATCTCGGCATGCCCTCCAGGTACCTCTAACACGGGAAGCCAAGTGACAATTTTAGCAACACTCCACCACAGTGACAAAATTCAAACGGAATCACGTGTTTTGTGCTGGCCCAAACCAGCTTCCACTGCACCTACAACAACCACACTGCTCCAGGGGCACCATGTCCAGGGCAGGCCCCTCAGAACATGCAGATCCCGGCTTGCAAGAGCAGGGTCCACAGGGACAGGATGAGCTGTGAGCCTGATGTGAGGCTACACAGTGACAACAGGCGCCATGGAAAACAGAGGCTGGGCTGTGCAGTCCCTGTCACCTTGTGAGAAGCTGGGGACCTGTGGTGGGATGTGTGTTATCCTGAATCCCTTCACACACGCTCAGCAATGCGTGTCCCTTCTGAATAACAGGAATGAGGTGCACCAGCTCGGAGACTGGGAGAGCCAGCTGGGCACTTCTGTGACCACTCAGGACAGAGCTGTGTGGCACTCAGCAAGCCTGCAGCTGCTCCTCACACCCCTCCTGCAGACTCCAGGTACCAGGAGGCAGCAGGAGCCGCAGGTGATGGCGGCACTGTGGCGATGTGACAGGTAATAAAGAAGAACATGGAGCGGTCCCAGATGCCGCCTGACAACCTGCAGGGGAACCCGCTCTCCTCAGGGCAGCCTCGGTGACACCAGTGTGGCACTGGGACCAGCACAGCACCAGGACTGGAGCCTGGAGCAGGAACATCCCCTCTCCTTCACAACCTGCGGGTGGAAGGGGACAGCTGCTGGAGCTCAGAGCCATCCCAGCACTAACTCTGCTCTCCCTCTCACCCCTCCCAGTCTCACACACCCCACAGCATTTCTGCACCCCGGTTTAACCCCTCTGAGCCCGGGTGGTTTGAGCAGCCCTTGCTTAAACTGGGCTCACACAGTGCTGGAGGATCCAGCATGAACCACAGGGCCCTGCCTGCCCTTGGCCTCAGTGCTGCTGCACTCGTTTGTCCCTGTGGAGGAGCTGCTCATGTACAGCAAAATTATTTCCCTGTGTCATTCTGTTTTTGGACTGAAAACAAAGAATCACAGGGCAGGTAAAGGTTTTTTTTTTTTTTTTAAGGACTTTGAATCTGAAGCTCAAACCATCCTTAAGAAACCACCCAACACTGCTGTTCTGTTTAACCAAACCATAAGGTCTTGGATTGCCAGTTCAGCCTGCCTGCAGACAACAAGGCATGCTATTTGTACCCTTAAAACCCAAAGATCCGGAGGGCATTCTCGAAAAAGACTGTTCCTACGAGCTGAAATGACCATCAGACTGGGTGAGTGTGGCCTCAGTGGATTCAGGTGCACAGAACTCTGCCAAGTGCAGCTGTCAGAGAAGCACGGAACACTCTGAGCTGGAAGGGACCCACAAGGCTCATGGAGTGCAGCTCCTCACCCTGCACAGGACTTTGTCAGCTCCCATTGTTCCACACCACAGGGAACTACAGGCTTTCCTACAAGCTGACCGTGCACAGACAGCACTCATCTCCCAAACACCAAGTTCTCTTCCCCAGGAGCTGCTCTCAGACCAGACACCCGCCTGAGGAGACACCACATGATCCTCAGCTCAGGGCTACTAAACCCTGGTTCAGATACACAGCGTGTCATCACTTGCCAAAATACTCCCAAGGTCAAAAGCACCGAACACCCAAACAGTCCAGGCTGTGACAGCTTCTTTGTAAGGGACAAAGTCACCCATTTCCTGCAGTAACTTACTGAAATTCTAAAGATGTTCAGTCCCTGGGTTTCCTTGTATCCACATGCATCACCCTCAGAAACGTGTAACATTCCCATAGCCAGTAATTTAAACTGTTTTACAACCCAAAACAGGGTCAACCAGAGCAGGCTGGCAGGTCCAGCTCAGGTTCAGGTGAGTTTTAAATACCTCTGAGGCTGGAGACTTCACATCCACACCCTACTGAATATCTCCAGGGATGGAGATCTCACAAGCACTGAAGAGTAGGATTGGGCAGCCTCCCTGTAACCCCTCAGTTCCCTTTCTGCCTGGCTGCTCTCCAGCCACTCCGTCCCCAGCCTGTAGTGCTGCATGGAGTTGTCGTGGCCAAAGTGCAGGACCCAGCACGTGGCCTCGCTGAATCTCATCCCATTGGAATCAGCCCAACTCTCCTGCCTTCCAGGAGATCGACACTTCCTCCCAACTTGGTGTCACCTGCAAACTTGCTAATGATGCACTCAATCCTTCCATTTAAATCGTCAATAAAGAGAATAAACAGAACTGGCCTCAACACTGACCCCTGAGGGACACCGCTAGTGACCGCCTGACAGCTGGATGCAGCACCATTCACCAGCACTCCCTGGGCCCGGCCATCCAGCCAGCTCTTGACCCAGTACACACTGCATCTGTCCAACCCATGGGCTACCAGCTTTTCCAGGAGCATCTTATGGGCAATGGTGTCAAAGGCTTTGCTGAAATCCACATCCTTCCCCTCCTCCACCAGGCAGGTTACCTGATCATAAAAGGAGATCACATTGCTCACACAGGACCTGCCCTTGATCTCTTTTCCATCCTGTTGGTACTGTGTGATTGCACTCAGGATGACCTGCTCCATAACTTTGTCAGGCATCGAGGTCAGGTTGACAGGCCTGTCATTGCCCGGGTCCTCCTTGCAGTTCTCTTGCATTGCAGTGACATTCACCAACTTCCAATGGTCTGCGACCTCCCCAGAGAGCCAGGACTCTTGGTAGGTGATGCAGAGTAGCTTGGCAAGCTCTTCCGCCAGCTGCCTCATCACTCGAGGATGGATCTCCCCTGCTCCCACAGACTTGTGAGGATCTAAGTGCCTCAGTAAGGCTCTATTACCTCCTAGATTACAGGGAGGCTATTCAGCTTCCCGCAATTTCTTTGAGTACAGGCATGCAATTTGAATCACAGAAGGTGGAGTGTCAGTGGTGCTACTTAAAGTTGCCTCATCTTCTAAGGGAAAGTTTGGGAGAGCTCCTCCTCTTACCCGGAAAATGGTGCTGTAGTGCTCTAATTGTGCATACCATTTCCAAAGGGTAACTCGCAGGGCCACCCTGTCTGTGAGTGGGGTTCCTGCCAAAACAGGCTTCATTACCTTAAAGGGTCCTCTCTAAGTTAGAAACTGCTGAGGGACAATTTTTTCTGCTCCTCAAAAAGCTGTGCCTATGACAAATAAGCCCTTTCCCCAGGCACACTATCCTTTTTCAGCATCTTTGAAACTGCAGGAGTAAAACCTCTAGACCCAGTGAGGCCATCAGGTCCTTTCTCCCATAAATGTATGGACAGTCTGCAGCTGGCAAATCCCCACTCAGTCTGTATTGGGTCGACAGGGTGTACAGGGCGTAGTTGATGATATGTGCTGTGTGCTATGTGTTGGCCTCAAAAATGAGGAGCCGTAGGGCTTCGTTGTGAAGTGGGGTCCAACCCCACTCTGCTTTTTCCGCAGCAAATAATGGAAGGGTATTGTTGAAAAATTGGGGATGTGTTTTCTCCACAAAATCAGCAGGCCTAAAACGTGCTGTCAATATGTTTTATTCTCTGGTGTTTGAAGTTGCTCTGGACACGTAAGTGTGTCTGGGAGAATGCACACTATTCCTCCCTTCCACCAAATTCCTAGAAATTTTACCTCCTGTTTGGCTGCCTTCCGTGGTCTGCAGGATGTCTCCCGGGACTATTGCAAGAAGCTCAGCTCGGTCTGCAAGACACCTTCTGCTGCTCCTGGAAGCAGCAGCTCAGCAAACTCGCACCCAACGCAATGGAAAAACAAAACAAAAACAAAACTATTACCAGTTCAATACAAGGAAAGCCAAACTTGGTCATTGCTCTATTCCAGGAACCTAAAACGCCAAAAGGACTCCCAGTTACGCAAACAAAAATCTTCGCCAAGAGACACTGCCAAGGCCCAGCCAGCTCCCCATCCCGTTCCCCACCTTCCCCCTGTCCCAGCTCCTAGCCCATTGCCGCACGTGTTTGTCTCCCACCGCGCTGCTGGAGTCCCACGGCCCCGCCCGACCCAGCAAGCGCTCATCCCTCTGCACTCCCAACCCGCACTCACAACACCCCATCGCCTGGTCACTGAAGGCAGGGGTGCTTCAGGAGTGGCACTGGCCCTTGGCCCCAACAGGCAACACAAGCAACAGGCAGTGCCGGCGGCGTCAGAGCTCCCTGGTCTCTAAACCCTGCTGTGTCTTGGCCCTTGCTCCCCACTGCATTTAAGCACCCCTTGCTTATCCTGCTGCGTACCTGCTCGCCTGCACCAGGCACTGAAAAGGGCCAGAGGGAACCTGTGATAAATGTCATTATGATTCGTGTCAGTGAAAGCCAAATGGGTAATTGCAGCCCCCATAAAGGGAACGAGTTGTTGTTACTATGCAAGTGCTGTAAGCTATGGTAAATCTGTTTAGTTTCTCTTCTTTACCAAAACAGTGTGAGATATGGGAGAACTGTTTAGTTTCTCTTCCTTATCCAGGTAATGTGAATTATGGTAGAACTGGTCAGTTTCCCTGTTTCCCTATCAAGGAAATACTTGAATTATGGCCAAAGTGGTTAGTTTCCCTGAGCCCTTATCAGGGAATACGTGAATTACAGCAGACGGAACTGACACAATAAGGAAACATATCTTGAAGACTGTTTAGCATTATATTATTATACATTGCAAAATGTCTATGCATGTGATGTAATGAATATGTATGAAGTAACTGGATTAAACCCCCCATCTGTGCTGTGTTTGGGATGTGGTTTTTGGGGAGCGAGGACTCCCGCTGCGTCCAGCATGTTGATTGCTTTCACCAGATAATAAACTTTTATTCTAAAACCCATTTTGGGTCTGAGACTCTGTTTTCACAAATATGGTGACCCCAACGTGATGCCTCCGAGCTCTGCAGCATTTCTGAATGCTTGAAACAAGGAGGGAGCCCCTGTTGATTTCAGTGGCCCGTTTCGAGCCCAGTTTCCTGATGGGGTCAGAGTAACATGCTCTATAGTGAAAGCAAAGAAGTATTAAGCTCTCAGAAATGCTGCAGCAAGCGCCCATAATTCTAGTGCACCAAGACCTGAGTGAAGGACAATGGACTGTAAGTATTCTCTCGGTTGGGCTGGTAAGAGGTTGGTGTGAGTGAATGAGACGCAGCACAGCTGTGAGGCAAGAGTGGAGTCCTTCTGACCTCAGCTCTGTCACCCCACAAGGGGAAAAGCAGGGGAAGGGACGGAGCGGTTGAATTGTTGAATGGACCTCTGTGGGTCGGTGAAAGGATTTCAGAAGGGAAAAGGGGATCGGTGGCACTGGAGCTTCACTCAGCTCTGAGCCTGAGATCGCCCCTGGAGCTGCAGCAGCAGCAGCATCTGGAGCAGCCGCAGACAGCCTGGAGGAGCAGATCGCTCTGCTGAAGGTGGGAGCAGCTCCAGGGAATGACTGATCCCTAGGCAAAGCCAAGCAGGAGTTGGCAGAGGCTCGGAAGGGAGAGGGTTGGTGGAAGGATTTTAGAAGGGATCTTACAGGATTGGCGGAAAGATTTTAGAAGGGACCTCAGAAATCATGGGGCAAGGAAAAAGGTAGCCCCAGGACGAAAGGGAGCAAAGAGGCATTGCCAGAAGATTGACCCAGGGGAAAGGGAGCAAAGAGGCAATTGCCGGAAATTACCCCTGACAGTCCATGAGGGGTAATGATATCAAATTAAGAAGATATAGAGAGTACAAGATATAAAGTAAAAATTATTCAATTTTACATGATTGAATAGACCAGAGAAAAGATCAGGTCTGACAACCTTTCCTGGCCTTTGAAAAGTGAGTATGCTGCTTGTTGGAAAGGTGGGATTTGGCCAGAATCTGTTAAGGTTTATAAATTAACAAAAGAAAGGCCAATGAAAAAGGAGTCAACAGAGACAAAATGGAGAAGGTTAGCTAATTTACCTCTTCCCTATAGTCCCTTCCCTAGCAAATTAACGCTCCTCTTCCCCCTTTTCAACCCCTTTCGAATGTAAACATAAACAATACCTCGCCTTCCCTTTTACAAACCCCTTCAGTTACAGCAACCTCGGGCTTCACTGCCCAGCAAAATAACCCCTCTCCTCCACCCCCTTTACAATCCCCTCTGGTTGTAAACCCCACTGCCCTGTTAAATCAGAGACATGGGAGCCCCAAAAGAACTAGGGCTTGAAGGAAAAAACAAGAAACCCTAA
>VXAU01002204.1:9849-22299 GCA_013399695.1 Formicarius rufipectus | reverse complement strand
GGGGCTCACATTTAAAAACAACAACAAATAAAAGAAACAAATCTAACACTTAAAATGAGGTAGGTTTGGGTGCAGAAGCTCCTTGTGTCTGTCGGGGTCTTGGCCTCATCCCGCCGCCGCTCCGGGGTCTCGTCCACACGCACAAACAAAAAGAGATCAAAAGGAACCGAGCGAGCTCTGTCCGCCCCGTGGGGTGGGGCAGAGCCCGGATTGTCGAGCTCAAGGAGTCTGTGTTACCTTGGTAATTAGCGAGCAAATATTATTAGTTTCTTAAAAAAAAAACAAACAAAAAAACAAACAACCAAAACAAAAAAAAACAAAACAAAACAAAAAAAAAAAAAGGAAAAAAAAAAACAACCCCCCAGAAAAATAAAATAAAATAATCGTTATATCCAGGCCGGCTCCACGCGCTGGGCCCGGTGCTGCTCCCCCGTGGCTCCCCCACGAGGGAGGCGGGTGGGCAGGGGGTGCTGAAGGGGGGGTTTCCAAGCCCCCCCACTCCGTTATTTTTTCTTTTTGTTTTTTTTTCCTCGCAGGACGAAGCAAAGAAAACCCTGAGTTGCCAGTTCGTCCGTCCGTCCGTCCGTCCCGCGCAGGCAGGGCCAGCGGCGCCGCAGCCGCTCTCCCTCCGTGCCCGGCTGCCCCTGGCACCTCCCGTGGCCCCTGGAGGGGGGGCTTGGTGAGGCCTCCAAGGCGGGGGTGGCGGCCCCCAGCCCCTTTTTTTCCCAGCTAGTTCATCCACTTCCTGCAATTCCAGGCTCCACAGTGGCAGGGGATCTTGTGCTGATCGTCCTCAAAGTCGAACTGGTAGTCGTAGGTGAGCTGAGGGCGAGGGTGGGGAGTCACCCACGGCACAGANGCTGGAGATGATGATGATCTTGTCCTCCTTGTCAAAGGTCACGACTTCGGCCACACAGTTCGGGGCACACGAGTGGTTGATGTACCTGGTGGAGGGAGGGGGAGTCAGTGCCAACCTGAGGACAGGACAGCACTGCTCCCTCCGGGGGGGGTCCCACCATCCCAAAGACCCCCTTGTGCTCACCTGGCTGGGCCCCCCGTCAGTGTGGCGTCAATGACGTGCTCGTTGTTGATGCGGAACATGTAGATGCCACGGTTCTGCCATGGGGGACAAGAGGGTGTTGGGGCTGTGCATCAACGTTCCCACGTCCCACCTGAGACCCTCATGTCTCATCAGAGTCACCAACATCCCATCCGAGTCCTCCACATCCCACCTGAGTCCCCAACACCCCATTTGAGCCCCGTGTCCCATCTGAGCTTCCAATGTCCCACCTGAGTCCCTCCACATCCCAACTGATTCATTCTACACCCCACCATGGCCCTCAATGTCCCACCCAAGTGTCCTTACATTCTGACCACATCCCCACCTGCTCCTCGTAGATCTTCTCCCGCCGGTTGGCCACCTCGTTGCGGATGATGGTGCCGATGTACTCGATGACCATTGTGTGCTTCTCGATGTCCTTGGCTGCGTAGAGACCCAGCCCCTGGATGCGGGACCGGGCCAAGTACACGTTGTTCTTCCACTCCGTCTTCAGCCGCCGGTACTGGGAGGACTTGGAGTGCACGAACTGTTTGCTGTAGGGCGTGTTGGTCTCGCCCGTGAACGTGCTCTGGTAGGCCTTGGACATGCTTGTGCTGTTCAGGGTGTGGGGCCTGCCAGGGTGGGATGAGAGGGTCAGAGCCAAGGGATCCCCAGGGATTCTGGTTCTTCCAGTGGGTCCCAGCTCTCCCAGTGGGTCCCAGCGCTGCTTACCTCTTGTAATGGGTGAGGATCTTGGGCTCAGAGCGGGCACAGCCGGTGGGGTTGATCATCAGTGGCAGCTCCATCAGGGGATGGCGCCCATAGCGGAACAGGTAGTTCTGGCAGCTCTCGACACCCGGCAGCTGCCGAGGGGACACAGAGGGACCAGGGTTTGAGTAGCAGCACCAGTGTGGCCATCAGACCCTTCCCCAGCAGGGCTGAATCCCAGTATGGAGGAGAGACCCCCATCCTCCCCAGGACCTACCGACTCGGCGATGCGCAGCACCGCGTGCACCGTGAGGCCGAAGAGCTCCTCGCCCTTCAGGTATTCGGGGAAGAGCCGCAGCATGTCTGCCTCCTTCCTCATCATCGCCACCGGCTCGATGATCCGGTTCCAGACGGCTGCCAAGTGAAGGAAGAACCACAGCATTAATCAGGTTGGAAAAGACCTCCGAGATCACCAAGTTCAACCTCTGACTGATCACCACCTTGTCAACCAGACCAGAGCACGCAGTGCCACGTGTTGTAGATGGGGACCCAATGGGGACCCTCCAGCTCGAGTCACCTCCCACCACCCCACCCTCTGCTGCGTTCTGCTGTGGCTCAGTCACTGGGACACAGACTGGATGCCACCACTGGCACCTCCCTACTCCTCACCTTGGGGCGAAGAGTCAGAGAAGACGAGATCCTCCAGGCCCTGCTCGATGACCTGCACGACGAACTCGGGGCGCCCGTTGTTCTCGCAGATGGTGCAGCGGTAGCAGCAGCGGCGGTTGTTGGTCCGCAGGCTCCAGTAGATGCGTGTGGCCTCGTAGCCCACAGGGTAGAGCGCGGTGACGCTGTGGAAGTCGGCCATCTGGTGTGGCAGCAGCTGCCCGATGGCGTGGAAGACCAGCCCGCCCACACGGAACATGTGGAGCCGCTCGCCGCGCTGGATGATGCTGGCGATCTGCTTCACCTCATCCCGCTCGATGTACACGCGGCGGAACACGGTAAAGCTGCTGAGCTCCTGCTCGCAGGGCCCCTTCAGCTTGTGCAGGGGGCACAGCATGGTCTTGTCCTTGAAGAACATGCACTTGGCGCGGATGGCGCAGGCGAAGTGGTACACGCTGGGGCAGCGGATGCGGTTGCAGCTGTTGGTGGCGCCGGTTTTCTGGCACAAGGAGCACTTGGTGAGCAGCCCGCGGTGTAGGGCCACCTCCACGTTGATCAGGGCCCCGCCCTGCGTCTCGTACACCTCCGTGGACCACAGGGCGCAGTTCAGGTGGACCCAGAGGTCGAGGTCGAGGTTGAGCAGGCGGGCTGGCCCATCCGTGGCCCCATCGCCCTCCTCGTGGCAAAAGCAGCACTTGCGCAGGTCCCGCGGCACCTTCTCGGGGCGCAGGGTGGTGCCCAGCTTGTCGATGAACTCCGCGATCTCCTTGTCACCGTCACGCTTGGCCCCCCCTTTCTGGATGGTGACGAGGAAGCGCAGCCGTTTCCAGCGCACCCCCTTCCACTTCTTCAGCCGCGGCCGCGCCTCGTCCCCGTCCTCGGGCGGCCGCGAGCGCGGCTTGAAACGGGGCGGTGAGTGAGGGGCTGCAGCCCCTTCCTCCTGCGGGGCTGGTGAGGGGGCTGGAGGCAGCGGTGATGGTGAGGCTGGGGTGGCCTCGTGGGCCGCCTCAGGGTCGGGGACCCTGGTGGGCTCAGCGGGGCTGGATGGGGAGGGGACAGAGGGGGACAGCGGGGGCGAGGGCTCCTGGGGCATGACGGAGAGCTGCCGCACATCCAGGTTGGAGACGTTGTTGACGTAGCAGTGGTGAAGGGTCTTCTCGGGCGCAGGGCTCTCCTGTGGCATAGGGAGGGGGGCACAGCTCAGAGGGTTGCAGGGATGGGGACCACCAACTTCTGTGCCCATCACACTGAGGGGTCCTTGGACTTGTAGGGACCTCACAGTGACCCACATACTCTCAGCCCTGCAAGGACCACCTTGACCTCTTCCTGGGAGACTCAGTAGCCCTCCAAGGGGAGACTTGGTCACCCAGCAAATACCCTGCAATCATGGGGGGACCTAAAGGGACCACCGTGCACCTGGTCCCAAAGAGCCCCCTCTGCCTCCTGCACCCCCACATAGCCATGGCCCTACAGGCACCCCAATTCCCCCCTCCCAGTGTCCCAACCCTTGGGGGACCCCTCACTGACCTGTCTGAGCAGTGTCAGGAGATCCAGCTCGCCCTTGAGGCTGTACCCAGGCAGCACCGCGTCGAACTGCTTCAGCCACTCGGAGCTGCTGTCTGGCACCTTCCCAGCCAGTGCCTTCTCCTTCCCTCCAAGCATCCCTGGGAGATGGTTGGACAGTCCATCATGGGGGTTCCAGCCTGGGGACACACAGGTCCCAGCCTGGGGACAAGGAGGACACTCACCAGCCATATCGGTCTCCACCTTCTTGGCCTCGACCACGGCTGCTCTCACAGGGCCGTCAGGGAACAGCACCTCATAGGAGCTGGGGATCTTCATGCTCAGCAGCTCAGCCATGGCCACCATCACCCCATTGAGGTTCTGGGATAGAGAAGGACAGGATGGGCCCGTGGTGTCCCACATGCCACCATGTGGGGTCATCACCAGGATCCCAAGGGTCTCATATCCTCCCCCATCCCCTTGCTCACCTTGGCAGCCGCTGCAGACACTGTGAGCATGACAGAGACCTCGCTGCTCTTGCCCTTCTCCCATGGAGCTCCCGGGCCTGCTGCTCCCACCTTCCCTGGGGGGGCCCCAAAAGCCTCCGCAGCCTCATAGGGTTTTGTGTCAGGGAACACTGGTGTGGGGAGAGCGGGGTCAGGAGCCGTGGGGAGAGGGAGGGGTCAGACCAGTGCAGACCCAGCGCCACTGACAGCCCCCTGTGAGCCCACCCAGCTGCCCCAGACCCCTGCAGAAACACTGCAGGGTATCCATCACCCTCCAGACCCCTACCCCTCAACCCACACTTGCAAAGGACCTGTCCCCTGTTCCCCAAAACCCTGGGGACCCACTCCTGCTTCATCCATCCCTTCCTACCCAACACATGCCATCCAGACCTCTTGCATGCTTTGTACATTCCACCAACCCCCTCCTGCCCTGGTCCATAAGGACCACAGATCCCTCCTGCCTTGGTCCATACACTGTCCCCAACCCATCCCACCTGGGATACTGGCTCGGGGGATGATGGGGATGATGGGGGACAGCACACGCTCCTCCAGCTCTGGCTTGGCCTCGCTGAGAAGTGGGAACCGGAGCAGCTCCTCGCCCAGGACGCTCTCAGGGGATGAGGCAGGGACGATGCTGTCAGGGGAGTCGCTCTCATCATCACTCTCCATCCTGAAAGAAAGGAGGTGTCAGGGGCCACAGGGGCTGATGTCACCCATGGAGGGGCTGGTGTCACTAATGGAGTGTTCTCCATGGCCAGGGTCTCACCTGACGTCCTCAGTCTGGTTGTGTGGAGGAGTGGGCAGAGCTGCCAGCAGGTCCAGGCTCTTCACCTCCACAGCTGGTGTGTCTGTGTGGAAGGGAGGGGTGTCACAGGGGGGCGAGAGGTGGTGGCAGGGACTCTATGCCACTCCTGTGCCAGCCAAGCTCACCTTTCTGGCCATGGGGCTCGCGGGCTGGGTCAGTGTCCTTGGGCTGCTCCCCTAGTTCCTCGGGGGCCGTGACACCATTCACCATCTTCTGCTGCACGGAGGGAGGGGGCGTGGGGGGCAGCGAGGAGGGCGGCGTGGGCGGGTTGCTGAGATTGTTCTGGGGGGACACAGGGCGGTGAGTGCGGTGGGGTGGTCCAGGACCCCTGCACTGAGGGGACAAGAGGTGAAGAACCCCTTCCCTCACCTTGGTGAGCAGTTGGGAGTAGTAATCAGGGACGCTGTCGAGCACGGCGCTGCCGAAGGCGCCCCGCAGTTGGCTCTTCCCGTTGATGGGGCTGCTGCCGAAGGGCGCGAAGAGGCTGAAGTTGGCTGTGATGGTTGGCTCCGTCAGCGGCAGCAGCGACATCTCCTGAGGGCAAAGTGGTGAGGGAGGCACAGGTGCAGAAGGCAGCCCCTCACCACCCACCAGCCCACAGCCATACCTGCTTCAGCTGCCTCATGAGGGCCTCGCCGGGACGCAGCCCCTCATCCTTCCGCAGCTTCTTACGGGACGCTGGGATCCGCTCGTTGCCTTTCTGCACTCGCTTGGGCTTGGTGGGCGCCGGCTTCCTGGCGATGGTGGGGTCCTGCGGAGGGAGAAGGGGGGTGTGAGCTGTGCTGGTGCAACCTCATGCCCATTACCCCCCAAGCCTGACCTGCCCCACTCACCTCCCGGCCCAACAGCAGCGGCTGCGGCCGTGGTTCCATCCCCGCGCTCCGGTTCTCTGTGTGCCCATTGAGCTCTCCTGGGCTCTGTGCCGAGAGCTGCACGTTCTTGGCCCGCAGCAGCTTCTGCAGCAGCAGGTGCCCGGCCTCAGAGCGCCCACCTGAGGCCAACAGGTTGTTGGCTTGGCTGGCCCCAGGGTCCCCATTGGCCTCTGGTTTTGCTGTCTCGTCTCCGTCCAGCTCACACTGTGCCACTGCTGCCACCTCCTCCTTCGGCTCCTGCTTCACCAACACCTGGGAAGCTTCACCTGCTGTGGGCGCCCCCTCTGGCACTGCCCCATTGATGTGGGTCTCACCAGGATCGGCTGGATCCACCCCAGGCGCCTCGGGGTCCCAGGAGCCATGTGCTGGGTCGGGGAGGGCAGCGCTTCGTGTGGGCGTCAGCCCTGGCTCCGTGGGCACTGTGGGGCTGGGGGCTGACGCCGGGACCCCCGGTGATGTCTTCTTTGGCTCTTGGGGGCTCTGCTCGGGGCTGGCCAGGTGCTGGGGGGCACAGCCCAGGGGCGAGGGGGCTGGTGGAGTGGGGAGGCGGACAAGGCCGGGCTGGGGGCCACGAGCAGCCAGGGCTGCCTGCACCAGCTCAGCCAGGGGCTGCTGGGGGTGCTGCTGAGGAGGCTGCCCTGGCAGTGCCCGCCCTGGCTCAGTGGCAAAGCTGGTCTGTGCTTCTGCCGGGGTGCCCGGTCGGGGCTGGAAGAGGGACCCCACAGGGCGAGGGGGCTGGCGGCTGGCAGGTGAGCCGTAGTCTGGGGCCTGCCCAGGGAAGGGGCTGGGGGTCCGGAGCGCCTGGCTCTGCTGCAGGAGGCTCTGCTGGTGCCGCTGCACCAGGAGGGCCTGGAGCTGCTGCTGCTGCTGTGGTGTCAGGTGCCGCAGCTGTGGGTTTTTGGCCAGCACACCCTGGAGCTGTGCCCGGATCTGACCCATCACCGGCCCTGGCACCTGCCCCAGGAGCCCTGGGGCGAGCGTGGCCGTGCCCGATGCTGGCCCTGCTTTGTGCTGCCCGGGACTCTGGAGCCGTGGTGGGGGCTGTGGCTGCCCCTGCAGAGCACCTGATGGCCCCTTGCCTGGCTGCTCTGGTGGCCGTGGTGCCGGCACCATGCCCTGTGCCGGGCCCGTCCCGCAGCCCAGCAGTGGCTCTGCCACCCCGGCCGCGTCCCCGTGCTGCTGGGACAGCTCGGGGTGGGTGGCCCCAGGACTCTGCAGCGGTGGGGCGAGCAGGGAGCCCGGCTGCCCAGGGGTTGCCCGCAGGATACCTGGCTGTGGGGAGACCAACAGGAGCTGCTGGCTCTGCCCCAGCTCAGCCGGGTGCTTGGGGGCCGGGGTCTCCGGACCCCCCAGCCCTTGGGGATTGAGGGGTCCCTGCTGCTCCCCATGCAGCTGTACCCCACTCTCGCCACTCTCAGAGGGCAGGACGCTGCCATCCACCCCCGTGGGCTGGTCCTTGGCAGCCAGGACCGCCGGGGCTGGCTGCATTCCCTGACTCAGGTGCAGCACAGAGGGGGCCTGGCCCCCCGCCCCGTGCTGCGGAAAGTGCTGGATCGAGGGCTGTCCCTGGCCCAGCCCCAGGAGGCCTGGCTGGGCAGCCACCGAGTTCTGCTGCTGCTGCTGCTGCTGTGGGGTCAGCAGTGCCCGTGACTGCCCCAGCTGCTGGGACAGCACAAGCCGGTGGCTCAGCATCCCTGGAGTCTGCGGTGCCAGCTGGGGAGAGCCCAGCACCCGCTGCTGCTGGGGGGCCAAGAGCACCTGGCGCTGGGGCTGGGGGTGGCCCAGCACGGGCTGGTGCTGCAGCCCTGGCACCGGTGCGTGGCCCAGCACGCCCGTCTGCTGCTGGGGCGAGAGCTGCTGCACCAACAGGCTCTGCTGGCTGCCCAGCAGCCCCCCTGGCTTGGGCACCATGGACTGAGCCCCCGTGCCAGGCTGAGGGGCTGGGGGCTGCTGCTGCTGCTGCCCCAGCAGGCCGGGCTGCCCCGCCACAGCTGTCGGCTGCATCGAGGCCTGGCCCAGCACCCCTGGTTGCTGCATGGACGCCTGGCCCATCATGCCTGTCTGCGCCATCACACCTGCCTGTTGCATTGAAGCTTGTCCCATCACACCTGGCTGCTGCATGGATGTCTGGGTCAGGATGCTCTGTGGCTGCATCGAGCTCTGTCCCATCACACCCGGCTGCTGCATGGATGTCTGACCCATCACGCCCTGTTGCTGCATCGATGTTTGTCCCATCACACCTGGCTGCTGCATGGCTGCCTGGGCCATCACACCCTGCTGCTGCATGGATGCCTGTCCCATCACACCGGGCTGCTGCAGCGATGCCTGTCCCATCACACCGGGCTGCTGCAGTGATGCCTGTCCCATCACACCGGGCTGCTGCAGTGATGTTTGTCCCATCATGCCCTGTTGCTGCATCGACGCTTGTGCCATGACACCTGATTGCTGCAGTGACGTCTGTCCCATCACACCTGATTGCTGCATTGATGCCTGTCCCATCACACCTGATTGCTGCATTGATGCCTGTCCCATCACACCTGGCTGCTGCATTGATGTTTGTCCCATCACGCCCTGTTGCTGCATGGAGGTCTGTCCCATCACACCTGGCTGCTGCAGCGACATCTGTCCCATCACACCTGCTTGCTGCATGGAAGGCTGTCCCATCACACCTGGCTGCTGCTGCTGGGGCAGCGACACCTGTCCCAGCATGTTCTGCTGCTGCAGTTTCTGTGCCAGCTGCATCCTCTGGAGCTGCCTCTCCTGCATCAGGCGGCTGTCACCAGCCAGCCCACGCAGTGCGGGGTTCCCGGCGAAGAAGGGGCTGGAGGAGCCGGGTCCTGGGGCGTTCCCCATGGCCTGCTGCCCCATGAAGGACAGGCCCTGCTGCACGGCCATGGACACACCGCCCTGGGGCAGGCGCAGCCCCCCGGGCTGCCCTGGCTGCTGACTGAGACCCTGTGCTCCCACCACGCCTCCTCCAGGCTGCTGCACCCCGTGTGCCGAGAGGAGCTGCCCTGGGAGCTTGGACATGAGGCGGGGGCTCTGCGAAGGGCTCAGGGCCATCACAGCCGACGCCTGGTGCTGGTGCTGCTGCTGCTTGTTGCGGTACTCGGCCATGAGGTTGGTGTGCTCCTTCTGCTGCTTCCGCACCTGCCAGGGGGACAGTGGGGCATCAGAACTGGGAATGGTGCCAGGGGTGGCACGACATTAGTGCTGGGGATGGGGGGTATTAGCACGAGGGGCAGCACAGTATCAGTGCTGGGGACAAAGGGGTGTTAGTTCCAGGAATGGCACAGTATTAGTGCCAGGGATGGCAGGGAGTTAATACCACAGGAATGGCACAACATCAACATGAGGAATGGCACGGCATCAGCACCAGGACAGTGAGGTGTCAGCACCAGAAATGGCACAGCATTAGTGTCAGGGACAGCTGAGTACTACAGCCAGGAATGGCATGGCACCTGTGGCCAGGAATGGCATGGGGCCATCATATTTGCACAAGGGATGGCACAGCAATAAAGCCAGGAATAGAGAAGCATTAACACCAGGGATGGCACAGTGTTGGTGGCCAGAGGCACATCATGTTTGCACTGGAGAGGAGCATCCCACCCATGGGATCCCAGCATGGTCCTACCTGGTCCAGTTGTTTCTGGATCTTGCTCTGCTGCTCTGTCACCAGTTTCAGCTTCTCGGCGTCGGCCTCGGGGAACTCCCGGCCAGCCTTCTTGGCCGTGCGCTGTTTGGCACAGAGCGCCTTGCGCGACTTGCGGTGTGCCCCGATCTGCTCCTCCAGCACCTTCAGCTGCATCTGCAGCAGCTGCTGCGTGTGGAACAGCCACTCCTCGTACTGCCGCTGGTCAGTCTCATCTGCAGGGTGGGGAGAGGGCTCAGCTCAGCAGGGACCCCGGGTCAGCAGAGAGTCAGCCCCCAGGGGCAGGGTGAGCCCACCATTCTGACCCCCCAGTACTCACTGATGACGCCCTGTGCAAAGGTGGGTGGGTTGGGGCGAGCCTGGGTAGGGTCTGTGCCACTTCGCTCCTGCGAGAGAGGATTGTTGAGGACATGTGCCTCACTGTGACCCTTCCCAGAGCCCTCACAACACCAGGAGATAGAAAACCATCAGGCAGAACAGCTTTGGCCTGGTAGGGTCCTGAGCACCAAGCCAGGCAACTCCAAGTGACCCCTGTATCTGTCCCCAGGCATCCCACTCACCTGCCCGCTCCCTGCCAGCAAATGGTTCTGCATCTCAGAGACTGCTGGGCCCCCTGACAGGCGCTGGGCAAGCAGGGAAACCTGTTGCCTTTGGGGGGACACACAGGGATGTAGATGAGTAGGAGTGAAGGCACCCTGCCCAACACCTCCCACACCCCATGGACCTCTATGCTCCTTACCTGTTCATGCCTGGGGCCACCCCGATGCTGCCCTGAGCCATCACTTTCTTGATTCCCTTCAGTGCCACCATCTTGGCCTTAGCAATGGGGTCCATGATATCCTCAGCTGCAAACTTGTCCAGGTCTGCCCAGAGAGAGGCCACAGGATACTCAGCCCTAAGACCCCTGCCCAAAACAGCCCCACACCCTCCACCCACAGACCCTACCTGTGTCTGGGAAGAAGCTGTTGGCCAACTGCTGCTGCATGACAAGCTGGGGGGGCTTCAAGCCCAGGGTGGGGGGCTGCACTCCAGCCATGGGCTTCTGCACCAGCACCTGCTGTTGGCTCTGCTGTGGCTGCCCCAGGGCCACCTGCACCCCATGGGGTGATGCCAGCACATGGGGTTGTCCTGAGGCCATGCCCATGTGAGGGGCCAATGCTGGGCCTTGCTGGGGTGCACCGAGCCGAGGGGGCTGTGGTGGCATCAGCGGTGGCCGGGCCACCAGCCCCAGTTGGAGGGGGTTCTGAGGGGCCCCCAGGCGGGGTGGCTGCCCCTCAGGGGGCTGCCCAGCTGCCGCTGTGTGCAGCATGGGGTGCCCTGGGGTTGGGAGGTGGGGGGTGCCACGGGGCAGGTGGGCCGACATCTGCTGCTTCTTCTGCAGCTCCTTCTTCTCGTGCTCCAGCAGGTCCTCAATGAGCAGTGGCAGCTCACTGGCCACCAGAGAACTCTCCATCTTGTCCAGGTCATCTGCCGGCGAGTGCCGGGCACTGCCCAGCCCCAGAGCTCCACTGTCCAGCTCAAACTTCTCCAGCAAGGGGTTGCTCTGGCTGCCCAGCTGGGCAGGGGCCAGCCCGCGGCCGGGGGCAGTGTAGGGGTCCTTGTCTGGCATGGGGACACCAGCGTGGCTGCTGTTGGGGAACTGAGTCAGGCCAAGGCGAGCAGGGCCAGCGCTGGGGCTCAGGAGGGTCTGGCCAGGTTTGAGGCTCAGTCCCAGCGAGGCAGAGATTTTGTCTGTGCCCTGCAGCCCCTCTGACTTGACGGGCACCGAGAGCCGCTCAGGGCCAGTGGCGGTGAACTGGCAGGGTGAGGTCTTCAGGCAGCCGTCCTCCAGCTTGGGCTTCACCTCGGAGGGCAGCGAGCCAGCCTTTGCCTCTGCACTCTGTGCCTTGAAAGCTGGGTCAGGGGTCAGCACAGTGCCCGTGGGGCAGGCAGAGGGTCCCAAGCCCACACTGGGCACCAGCCCTTCCTTGGGCACCTCCTGGTTTTCCGCAGATGGGGTCACATCTTTGCTGTCCCCGGGGTCAGGGAGCTTCAAGGTGGGTGCTGGTGGCTCAGTCTTGAGCTGGGCCTCACGCTCGGCTTTCTCGTTGGCTGACTCAACCAGGCGCAGGTGCTCATTGAAGATGTCCTTCTTGTCACCAGTGTCCAGCTCAGGGTCAGTGTAGGCCAGCAGATCGAACTCATCACCATTCAGCAGGTCATCAAGGTGGGGGTCTGCTGTCTCCAGGCTGTCCAGGTTGTCCAAGTCATCGTCCCCTTTGGCCACATCCGGATCCAGGCTCAGGTTGGCCAAATCATCGTCGTCTTCCAAGTCCTTGTGGGAGCCGAAGTCATCGTCCAAATCTGGCTCCACAGGCACCTCGCAGGGCAGCCGTGCCCCCTCCAGGCTCAGGTGGCTCTTCCCTGGGGCTGGCGCCGGGTCTGGAGTCGGGCCATCCTTGGGACCCTCAGGGCGCAGGGCAGTGCCCGAGGACAGTGGGCGGGGGGGGATGTGCTGCAGCTCCAGGGTAGGGGCTGGCAGTGGTGGGGGGGCTGCCTTGGCATGGGGCTGCTGGTGGCTGTTTCCCATCTCTGCTCCCTGTGGGGATGCTGGCGGGAGCGGTGCCAGAACCTTCTGGGGTGGCAGCGCCTGTATGGGCATGACGGGGGTGCAGAGGGCCTGAGGGCTTCCCTCCTCCCCAGGCAGGAAGAAGCGAGGC
>VXAU01002202.1:10617-21804 GCA_013399695.1 Formicarius rufipectus | reverse complement strand
GGATAAAGGCGGGGTTTAACAAACAAGGCAATAACTGGGTGGAACGTTCAAGGTAAGGGAGGAGCATAACCATATAAGGATAAAGTGGTAACAGGTTCCAACATTAATATTAAACATTGCGGCAAATGCCAACCAATCAACGTAACGCAATACAAGAACTTGAGAGAACATGTCTGAACTTGTCACAGCTTCAGTATTATTATTATTCATAACCATAATAATGAACCTTTTTTAACAAGAAAAAATTTTCTTAAAACAAGTCACTCCAGCGCTGTTTCTCTGGCACTCTGAATGGTCTATATTCTTTCTTAAAGCAGTACATGGCCTTCCACACATCGTATTCTTCTTTTGTCAAATTATTCCTGGCAGGCTCCTTTCCCTCAAAGTCCAAGCTGTATTTTTGATTCTCTACATCGCAGCAACTTCCCACATGAGTAGTTAAATTTGGAAGCTGTACTAAGAAGTTATAACTAGAAAGAGCCAAATTTAAATAGATAAGGAACAATTTGAGATTTTTTTCAGTAATCAAAAACCCCTTAAGTTTTACAAAAATAAATTGATTTTTTTTTTAATTTTAGTTCTGAAAACATTGAGATACACTGGTCCAATTTCAGTATGTTTTTTCAAAGTTACAGAGCCTAATGCAGAAATTAAATTCTGCAACCCATTCTGGAAAGATATGATAACTGATTAGATGGGCAAATATTTTTGTCCTTAATCCCTTGAACAGGCATCATGGTGCAAATTTAGGATAACTCCCCTTTCTCTCTCCTGTGGGAGGGTTGTCAACATCAGCCCTGCAGACTCTGCTGCCATCCACCTCCTCCCATTCTCTCTGAGACACACCTACAGCATGTAGTGCCAGAAGGAGAGTGGCAGAACACGGAGTCGATGTGTGCTGGGGGGCTGCTGGCCAGGAACAGCCCAGCTGGGACAACCCCCACTCCAGCCAAGGGGAGCCCAGTTGGCAGGAGCCAAACCCAGTCCAGCTGAGCCAAAAGGGAGTGGTGGGAAAGCAGCAGTGACTCACGGGACTGCTCCAAGCATGGTGGAGTGGTAGAAGCAGTGGCACAGGCAGCTGTGAGGAACTGAGCCCAGCAGAGCAGCAGTGCAACCTGACTCTGATGACCTGGCTTTTGAGGGGGGTCTGTTTGTCATTGTTTTTTGTTGTCTGGGGCTGGGTGGAAGGGAAACATTAGCCACAGGAGTCCCTCACTGTGCTGCCTTGGTTTGAGGCAACCACATGGGAATGTGTGGGAATGATGGCCATGTTGTCTTTGCATGGGGAAGCCACACAGACAGCCTATGGGGAGTGCCTACATCTTGTTTTTGGGCCCCATGGCCATGTGGAACTAAGCTGAGGTGGTGAACACCTCTTTTGTGGGTAAAACACCTCCTCTTTTTGTATACTTTTGTTAGTAATAGTGCTGTTGTTGCTGCGTGGCTCCTATTCCACTTCTTTTTGCTTTCAGTAAGTTGTTATCTCAACCCATTGTCCCTCTCTTACTGGAAGGGGCAGGGAAAAGGGAAGTGGATTATTTAAAGTTTAATTTCCTGCTTGTATTAATCCACCACACCATCTAAACATAGTAAATAAGCATGGTCCAAAAGGTGGTGTCTTTTAATTTGCAGTCAAGATGATTTTGTTGATAGCAGTGATGAAAACTCAAGGGTGTTAATAAGAGGTTTTATAAATATATTTGCAACAAAAAGAGGGCCTGCATCCTTTACTGGATGTGGAGAGCAACATTTAGCTAAGGGTGAGGAAAAGTCTGAGTTGCTTAATGCCTTCTTTACCTCAGTCTTCAACAGAAAGACCAGTTATCCTCAAGGCAACCAGCCCCCTGAGCTGGTAGACAGAGATGGGGAGCAGGACAGACTCCCTGAAACACAGGAAGAAGTAGTCAGTGACCTGCTGAGCCACTTAGACAATGACAGTTGTAGAGGTATGGATGGGATCCACAAGAGTGTGCTGCAGGAGCTGGCAGAAGAGCTCAACAAGCCACTCTCCATCATCATCACTGGTCCTGATTAACCAGCGTGGTCCCAGGCTACTGGAGGTTAGACTGTGGGGTGGCTGTGTGAGGTTCAGTAAGGTGAAGTTCCAGGTCATGCACTTGAACAAAACAGCCCCCATGCAGCTCTAAAGACTGGGGGCAGAGTGCCTGGAAAGTGGCCCATCCAAAAGGGGGTGCTGGTTGACAGCAGCTGAACATGAGCCAGCAGAGTGCTCAGGGGGACAGGAAGGTCAATGGCATCCTGGCCTCTTAAAAATGGTAGTGTGACCAGAAGGACTAGGGGAGTGATTGTTGCTCTGTGCTCGGCAGTGGTGAGACCACACCTGGAGTTGTGTGTCCAGTTTTGGGCCCTACATGACAAGAAAGACACTGAGGTTTTGGAGTGTGTCCAGAGAAGGACAACAAAGCTGGTATGGGGGTCTGGAGCACAAGTGTGAGGAGGAATGGCTGAGGGAGCTGGAGTTGTTTAGCCTGGAGAAAAGGGGGTTCTGGGTGGTACATTCTTGCTCTTTACAACTACCTGAAAGGAGGTTGTAGCAAGGTGGGGTTGGGCCCCTTCTCTGAGGTACCTTGTGACAGGGAGAGAGGAAATGGCCTCAAACTGCACCAGGGGAGGTTCCAGATGGACACCAGGATGGATTTTTTCACCAAAAGGTTTGTTAAACGTTAGAATGGGCTGCCCAGGCAGGTGTTGGAGTCACCATCCCTGGGGGTGTTCAGGAAATGACTGGATGTGGCACTTTGTGCTGTGATTTAGTTGGCATGGTAATATCCAGTTAAAGGTGGGACTTGATCTTAGAGCTCTTTTCCAACTCTAATGATTTTATGGTTCTGTGATAATTGTGGAATTACAATTCCAGTAAACAAACTGCAGATGACAGAATACTTGTCAGTGTGTTTTTGTGGTCACTTTTCCAGCATACATTCTCTTTCAAATGGAGATAAAAAAAGGCCATGCTGATCATGTCAAGTACTGTAAATATGCTATACCAACATTCCCAAGTACAAAAAGTGACAACTGTTTGTTGTCAAATAGTTTTCAATAGTTTTGAACTGTTTGGAAGACTAGAATTAGAAAGCTTTGAAATAGAAAGAATATTGATTGGAAACACTGAAAAAGGGTTCGAAGAATAGGAAACCTAAGTCCTGCATTTTTCTATTTGAAGGCTCTTGGGTGCTTTTGACAAAACTTGTTTGTTAGAGATACTGTGCTCTGAGCTTTTTCGTACTGGAGCAAAGCTTTCTTTGTTTAGAAATACAAGCATATGAAGGAAGGCTTCACTATTGTCCTACCTACAATTTAAAATATTTTATAATCCTAAGATACTGATTTTTATGTCCAGAACTGCTAATACAAAACTGTATTATTTAACCTCAGAATCGTGAATGATTCACACTATGTTTTTGGCTACCCTTTTGATGTTTTGATTAGTCTAATGATACCCACTGGAGCAGTAACTCCAGAAACATTATACTCTGTATGAATGCAAAACAATACTTGAAATTTCCCAGCTCTCCTTCTGAAGGAATTGGAAGTAACCTGAAAAGAATACTAATATTTAGCTAGTAATTACAACTACCAGCTATCACTAGGTGAGAATGTCAATAGAAGTGTGGTCTCAGCAAGACTACTATCAAGGGGCGTTATTTTAACTTGGGAGTGTGCCTTTTAGTGAATGGTTGGTAAAAACTTTAGCAAAAGTAATGTCATTGCAAGGAATGAAGCTAAAAGGAAAACAATATGTTACAAAAATCTTGGGAAGAAAATGCACTGTCTTAAGCAAGAAATTCTAATGCTCATATGCTTGAGCAAGATGATAAGAGGAATCAGTATGTATTTGTTTGAGGACAAAGTTGCTTTTTGTTGTCTGTGGAAAAGCTGACTGAGCTTTTCTCTAAGTATAATGGAGTCCATTAAAGGATAAATGCCAATTTCTCTGATAATCTTGTGCCAAACCCGCGTGTTCCATCTCTAGGTGCTGGCTCATGAGGGAGATTCTTTTGTGTTCACAGTGCTTCTGCTGCCTTGCATTAAGCTTTGTTGCAAGAGGGGCACCTAAGCAGCCTGTAAGACTTGAAGCAGTGGGGGACCAATTATAAACTGTAGAGAAACAGAAAAATGAAAATTGGAGGATATGGATAGGAGATATATTGGATAAAGAACAGTAGTGGTAGATGAATTCATCCATGTTTCTTCTCTGGATTGGGTAAATAATTCTAGAACCTTAATGGGCAATAGATGTCTCCTGGGTCGCTTATGACAGAATGTGGTTTCTGTGTGTCATGACACCAAGTGTAGGGTTGTTATGAAGAGCGGAAATCTGTCAGGGATGCAGTTCCTCTCCTGTTTAAGGGACTGAGATCTGTTTCTGTCTGGTTTACAGTTAAGATAATATGTTTTGCTGAGATTGCCTGCATTTGCAAGAGCTTTCTTCTGGGCTTTCATGTGGGAAAAAGTGAGCTGGAGGGGACAGAGGGAGGACACAGGGGAAAAGAGTACAACCTGTTTTCCAGCTGTTCCTTAATTCTGTAGGTACTATTGTTGTTCTTAAACCAGCATCTTCTGACTGTTCCTTTTGTGGTACACCATGTCCTCTTCTTTTTCCCTTTTGTTTCTAATTGTTGTACTTTTCCACCAGGGGATGGGATTGCCAAGGAAAGTAGTCCATTTATTAATAATGCAGAGTTGGATAGAGGAAACATGTATGAAGGAAAGAATATGGCTCTCTTTGAGGTAAGTTAAATACTCTCAAGACATATTTCACATTTAACTGAGATGAGCAAATGCCTATTTTCTTTCTGTCTTAAAATATAGTGGGGGAAAATGATTTTTAATAATTCTTCTGTAGTTTGGTTCCTATTAATGTTCCATTTCAGAGGATTTGAGTGACATAATGCATTAATAGTGCATTAATATGAAGATATGAAATAAGCCTTCTTGCATTTAAATTTTTGGGCAAGAATCTAGAAATTATTGCTAGAGAAAGCTGCTGGAAGTTAAATCTATTTGTTTTAACAGAGCAATATTCAGTTTTTAAAGGATTAGCAAATGAATTTGTTCAACAGGCAAATTACAGACTTCTCTTAAAGCAGAAAAGCTATAAAACAAAGTTACAGGCCATGACTTAGTCTTATTGTCCAATTACAATGTAGAGCCTACCATAGCAATTTCTAACATAAATGTCTACTTTATAGTAGAAGTTTTATACCTTTTTAATTACCTGAATGACTACAATCATTTACAGAAAATAAGTATATTGATATGGCACATTTAAGGACCACTGTTGTAATGAAATAGTACTTTTAGTACAACCACCTAAATTGTTCTGCTGTAGCAGTATCAACCGGTCTTGCTTTGATGCTTGCTGTTAATCATCAAAGTCCTTCCAACATTGTTTGCTCAGCCATCTTGCTATTGCATTCTTCTCAATATTTTCTTGTTGTTCTCTTACACTCATCTCTTTTTCCTTTCAAATAACTTTGCATTGAGGACACGGTCTTTCAGTGTGCATGACCCAGATAATGTCTTTTTACTGTTTTCCACTGAATCTTAGAGAAAATTTTGCTAAGGATCAAAGTCACATTGGTCATTAATTGTCTTTCTGTCAAGTATGCATGTCTTAATATTTTTGGGCAGGAGTCATGGTAGTAGAGCTTTGTCACTGAATTTCATTCCTTCAGGCTCTATTCCATAAAGCCATGTCCAAAACTTTCCGTGGGTCAAATTAGTTGTATTCCTCAGTGAATGATAAACTTGCTATAGCTGCTTTTTGTCTCAGATCTCAGTTATTTTGAATTGTGACTTACATTAAATCTTCAGCTGACAGTATAACCATAACTTTTACATACCTCAGATTGTAATCCCTGCTCTTAAAGTATCATGTTGAAAGCCTTCTAGAGACTTCATCACCATTGTTGTTGCAGTAGTAAATCTTTTATGGTTCTATATATGTTCCATAGTAAGTTTCCTACAGTCTTGTTCTCCTCATGTTTTCAGCTGTTACAGGTTTTTATATAAACTGTTAAAACCAAGTTTGACTAGTTATGACCATTACTATCATTCTCATTACTTAATGTCTCAGGCAGAGGTACTTTTTCTTGTCTTTCTCTTCGTGATCCTGATCTCTTGTCTTCTTTCCAATTCTCAATTTTTGTGTATTTGTTTGAACTATCTGGTTCCGTTTTTCTTGGAATCCTTTTATTGTATGTACCGCCTCTGGATTTTATTATTTATTTTACCATGTTTCATAGCAGATACTTGGCTAAAGAAAGGTGGGCTGGCTTCTGTGTCAAGTAATATTACATATGTACAATTATATGTGACATGCATATGTGCTCATATTTTCAGCAAGTGAATACTTTGGAATTGGTATGCATGCTTTAAGATAAAATATGTAAGCCTGAAGCTGTAGAATTCAGGGAGGTCCTTAAGTATCTTGGTGCTTGAAAGAATAATTTGAAATTAAAAAACCCTAAACACAAGCAAGGTGCTGGGAAAACACCCTAATGACTCAACCCCATCAGTACAATCTCCTAAAAACTGTATTGAGATGAGAATAGATTTTTTTTTTAAATTAACAGTGATCTTTCTCTAGGTTTTCCTTATATTCAAACTGCATGTTGTCAGACTGTAAAAAAGTGAAAGCAATGTTGCAACACAACGGTGTAACATTAAACAACTAGGAAGAATAGAACGCTTGTGGATTGAAAGTTGACTGGCATTTTGTCATGCTAATTTTTTGGTTTGGGTGGATCAGGGTTGACATGTTGAGTATGTGTGTGAAGTAGAATTATAAAATCATGACTTTTTAAAAAATTATTTACGTAATGCAGTATTCTTCAAAACCCAACAGGAAGAAATGGATAGTAATCCCATGGTGTCATCTCTCCTGAATAAACTAGCAAACTACACTAATCTGACACAAGGTGTGGTGGAACATGAAGAAGATGAAGACAGCAAACGAAAGGAAGTCAAGGTATTTAAACTTGTGACGAGTTACTGAGGCAAAGCTAGCCACAAAGAGTAGAATTTTTCAACCTGAAAAGAGAACATGAATCCCAAAAAACTGAAGCATTTGCAGCAGGACTTGTGTTAAATTGGTGTTCTTGTTAGCATATTTTAGCAGGACCTTGTAAAGCCCCTAGGTAAACTGTGTGCAAAGCTGGGATCTGAAACCCAGAGTACACCCAGTTTTCCCTCTTCCTCCTCCCTGCCTTTAATGTATTTGGGTTGCCTAGGTTTTTACCTAGTTGAAATTAAGGCAGACTTGACATGAGGCAGGTCATGGTTTTAAATCTATAAGCATATTTGCACCTGTTAACATAGTAGTAGTTTTTCTAGCAGCTCTCTTGTTTTGTTTTGTTTGTTTGTTTTTTGTGTCAGACTATATTTTTAAGGCTAAATGGATACACCGTTTGTTTCACACATCAATAATACTGTATTGGTGGCGGGGGAAGGAAGGCGTATGCTTTGTTTGGCACATTTTTAAACAGACTTTCTAGAAGACAGCAACTGAATTCATCAAGGGTTGTGTACAGGATACCCCAAGTGCCTGTCTGGGCCTCTAGAAATGAGATGTTGGATTGATCCCTCTGTGAGCACGGAGCTATTTGGAAGGAGAAAGCTTGGTTCAAAAAACATGACCTGACAGTATAACAACTCCCAGGCAAGGAAGGATGATGAGCTGGAACTGGTTGAGCATAATGACTGGAACTAAGAAAGTCAGGGTAGATACTGGGAAAGGGAGAGTGCTAGGAGTCCTTTGTGTAGGAAAAGCTGCTGAATTTGTATGCTGAGCTATTGAGAAAGGAGGAGAAGCACCTGAGAATGAGTAAAAGGGAACAAGCACATAACAGGAGACAGAGATGAAAAGGTGCTTGAAAGTAAGATTAGAAGTGCAGCTAATTTGACTGGAAGGAAGATTTTGAGTGGACATTGGTACGAGGACTCTGGGCAAGGGTGGAGAATAAAGTACAGCTGTTTGTTTTAGCTTTTTGCTTAGCCTGCATTTGTGTGTGGGTTTCTTTTTGTTTGTCTAGCTGTGCTTGATACTTGTTTAATCTCACCTGAGGATGAGATCACACCTTCAGATGTGAGAAAACCAGAACTGATCAGTTCACACTTTTCCTTAGAGTGATCCCTGTCGTCCACTTAGAGGTTTTTCTCAAAGCAGCACCGTGTTAGTCTCTCTGGAGCCGAACACCGTGTCCTCACTTGCACTTAATCGTTTGAGCACCATCTGGTGGCCCGGTAACACAATTAAAACATGCACGTCTTAGTTTCATTCCTGAAATTAAGTGGGATATAAGTAGTATCGTGGCAAGGTTGAGGCAGTAGTGTTGATGTTGCACATGGATAATGCCCAAGATGCCAAAAATTATAGTCTTAAATGGCATTCCATGGTTCTTTATAAGTTCTTGAAAACTTAGTGTTTTCTTAATAATTTTGATAATTTATGTATGTATGTCAATGCTTGCTTATTTATTTAAATTGATTGCTTTTTTCCACAGTCTGAGTGTGGATTAAGAACACCTTCTATATGTAGAAACCTGCTGTGTATAACTGTTTCTTCTAAGAGTGTTTCAAAGCCTGATTTCTTCATAAGTGTAAAGACTGAAACTTTAATGATGAGACCTGAATACTTTTGTGTGTGTCTTGACCCCTGATGATCACCAGCAAATAAGAAGTACAAATAGACTGTGTTGTGGCAGGTTTTACAACTTTTGCAAAACCAAACTGTAATCAGCTCTGCATTTCTTCTGCCTTAATACTTTGTCTTTTGTAAAAATGGAAAGTATTTACTACTGAATGTAATTATTTTGCATCAGCTGCATGGCAGTTTGTGATCAACTTTTTGCATCATGTATTTGGTATTTTGATTATGGCAGTAACTTATCTTCAACAGTAGGCTGTAACTGGTATTTCAGGAGAAAGTTTATAAAGCATCGCAATCAACAGATAAAAGGGCATCCTACCCCTATCAAGGTTTCATCCTAAGTTCTATGGAACAAGAGTTTGCTATCACAAATAGTTTTCTGTCTTTTCTGGAATTTTTCTGCCTAAATAGTCTATGAATATTTGCAAAACTGGACACTCTGAAACTGCCATGCAGCGTCACGTGGCATTTCTTCATGGAGCATTTGTACTAAGTGTTTGTGGAATACAGTGCTTAGGGATTAGTGCAAAGGAGCTCATGTTGTCCCTTCGTTTCCAGGGTCCCCGAATGGGCACTTTTATTGGTGTGTATCTTCCCTGCTTGCAAAACATCTTGGGAGTCATCCTTTTCCTACGTTTAACATGGATTGTGGGAACAGCTGGAGTTCTTGAATCTTTCATCATCGTGTTCATGTGTTGTGCTTGTGTAGGTTACCCTTTTTTTTTTTTAATTCTTTTTTTTAACTGTTGGCCAAATTTTCTGTTACCAGAGTACTGATGCCTCTTAGTATATGAGTATCAGAGAAAGATAACCATGTTTAAACACATTGGTTAAATTGCACAAATATTTAAGCAATATGGTTAAATTGAGAGAGATGGCTTATATGTATTAAAGCAGTGAGTGTCACATGTCATTCTAACCTGTGTGCAGTTTCTTTTGAGTTGGTTACAGTAAACTTTTGTTCGAAGTATTTTATGGATTTTATTAAATTAGCTTTCAGCAAATATTTCAGAGATATTTGAAATCTGAACTGTTTTGCTGTCTACAACTTCAAAACAAACTGAAATATAAACTACAAATCAAACCACAGCCTTATGTTCATAAAGTAATATTTTAAACATGAGACCACTAGTAAATACTGTCATAACAATGTTACCATCAGTTTATCACTGCTATTTAATTGGAATAATGATCATACTATTTTAAGTATATTCAGTAGTCTTATTCTTCCAGTTCTTCTTAAAGACTGTCTCAAACATCTAAATTAACTGAATCTTCTACTAAAAAATGTAGTGCTTAATTTACATGGATATTCCAAACCCAAGATTTGGTATCTGTAACATCTTACTTGATCTTGAGTTTTATTTAATCACTTTATCTTGCCCCATCTTCCAAAAAAACCAAAAAAAACCCAAAAAACCAAATAAATAAACCCCCTTTAGTATTTTAAATTTCCTCTCTTTCTTCTTCCCACAGACTATGCTAACTGCTATTTCGATGAGTGCAATAGCAACAAATGGTGTGGTCCCAGGTAATGGATTTTTTCTTAAATGGTGAATGGTCAAATGATGAAAATTTAAAGCTTGGATAAGAAATTATTATAGTCTCAAATATCAGAAGTAATGCTTTTGTGTCAAATGCATATTTTCCTTTAATTGATTTTACAGACAGCTTTTTAGTGTGACATAAAGTCTTTTAACTGGACCCTCTGGGAATAACGAGGTGCAGCAGATCTTTGTTGTCAATCATTTGAGTCTGTTTTAGTGAAAAATAAAGTGTTAGAATTTGAATTAATGGAGGTTGGTCTTCATGCAAAGCAAATTTTATTACAAATTTACAAATAAGGCTACCGCTTCTGTTTTCTATCCTGAATTTGCTTAGATTCCATCTAAACCCTGGAGCTAGTTACCTGTTTTCTGCAAGAGTAGCAAACAGTCTTTCTATATAAGCACATATAAACTCTATTTAAGGTTCTGCTCATCTCCTTAGATTTTCAGGATAAATAGATGAATGTTTGGCTTTATAATTATAGAGGATTTTTTTTTTAGATGCAAAATCATTTAGCCCTTGAATCTCTAATTTTTTCAGTTTCTCAACACTTTGACAGTTCTGGTATTCAGATATTGTTGTGAACTCTGAACAGTTTACCTAATGAACTTAAAATTGTGCCTTACTCACAGAGCTCCTGCAGCTTAATAAGGGATTTCAGAACTGTTATGTAAGTTGTTGGGCAAAAGTAAATGCTACAATTTGTGCAGGATGTAGAATAATCATTGTATTCTACTTGTATTTCATGGATACAGTACCATATATGAAATATAAATACAGTAGAAAATTTTGTTTTAAATACTTGTGTTTTATAATGAAATTTATTCAAATGACTGTCTAGATAACTAAAATGTTCTGCTCTTGTCCACCCTCATATTTTTAAAGTCCCTTGTAAAGGGTTTTTTTAACATCTGAGTGTCACAGAAATCTTTGAAGTTGGCAGTTCTTATATTAGACAGGTCTTC
>VXAU01002202.1:0-10572 GCA_013399695.1 Formicarius rufipectus | reverse complement strand
TTTTTTTTTTTTTTTGTTGGTACAGTTTCTTAGAGAAATTGTGCTTGTGCTGGAATATAGGGAGAAAGCAAAAAGCACAGACAAGAACATAGGATTCAACAGGAGGATCTTTTTTTTTTGCCATTATATGTGACAGCGTTATATTTGGTAAAAGTATCGAGGATGAATCATAATTTCTTTGTTAGTTTCTGATTTGTTCATACTGAAAACATTGAAGCCTGTGGAACAGCCTGCCCAAGGAAGTGTTGGAATCACCATTCTTGGAAGTGTTCAAAAAACATGCAGATGAGGTGCTTAGGGACGTGGTTTATTGCTGGACCTGGCAGTGTTGGGTTAGTGATTGGACTCGATGTTCTTGAAGTTCTTTTCCAACCTTAATGATTCTGTGAGAAACAGCTTCAGACTCTGCACATTGGTGTATGTTTGTTTAAAATGGAGCGCTCCTCTATCTCCTCTTTCTTCCTCAGTTGTTGTGAGTTGGACAAATATGAATTTAGGAGTAGATGGAGAGGGAACTACAGGAAAGAGTTTGCCTTGAGGGATTTGGGTGAAAATCTAGATAGAGAGATGAAGAGCTTGATACTTAGAGCCTTACTGAAAGGGAAATGGTACACTGGAAACAAGGTGATGGTGGTATAGTTTATGACTTAAAGAAAGATGATATACGTGCATGGGAAGTAAGAGTGAGAAGAATGAAAAATTCATGGTCAAAGCGAATAGTATATGAGTACACAAGAAAAAGCAATCCCTCTCTAACACTTTTAAATGATACTGAAAAAAAAAAGCCTGTAGTAAAAGTGGCAGTGGTTTCATATACAGAAAATAAAAAGGACATAAATCAGTGAGGAAAAAAAATGTGTTTTGTTTCTATCTTATAAAGCAATAATTCTGGAAATCTGTTTTTTGCTGGGGAACAGCTTGAGGTTAGAAATTGATTCACATTTATTTATACTGGTATATCCCTTTCTTATTTACTTTTGTTTAGCTTGCATATTTTTTCTGTTTTAACTTGGTCTTTACTCTGTGTTCCCCAGAAAATGGGATTATTAATCCTGAAATGTACACTCTGTCTAGTTGGTGTAGACATTGACTATGGATTTGGTATTAGCATGTCAATGGAGACACATGCAGTGATTATCTTGATTGTGTTGATTAACTGATTCACATTTTTATTCTCTACTGCCATCCTTAATCTGAAATCTGAAGGCCTTGAGGTGGTGTTGGTTTTTTTTTGTTTTTTTTTTAATTATATTCACAGCTGGAGGCTCCTACTACATGATTTCAAGATCTTTAGGGCCAGAGTTTGGTGGGGCAGTGGGACTTTGTTTCTACTTGGGCACAACCTTTGCAGGAGCAATGTACATTCTTGGTACCATTGAAATTTTATTGGTAAGTACTAGTTTCTCTGAAGACCAAATGTATTTGGGCTGTTTTGGGAGATTGCTGATGAATGTACTTGGCCTAAAATGCATTCTAGTTTAGTGATTGTTTATGTTTTGATACTACATTTTCAGTATGGTGATAGTTATTCTTGCTCTACTTGTGGCTATTTCAAAAAGTTATATTCTTATCAGTAATACAAAAATAAATTAAAACCTGTTTGATGTAAGTTTGTTTTACTTAAAGTAGGAACCAAACAGAACTCCTCTCCTTCCAAATGGAATTCTGAGGGCCTTTATCAGACAAGCACTCCCAGGGGAATTCACACAAAGTTTTCAGCTTCTACAGTGCTTGACACTGCCATGTGCACTGGCTGCTGCCCAGTGCAAAGTTGTGAAGAACAAGAAAAGCCTATCACCCATGAGGGAGGAATTAAGAATTTATCCCAGTTTCTCCTTTCCAGACTGGTGGCTTTGAGTTTTTATGTATTTGTAAAGATGCTGTGGAAGACTGCCTGTTTGGCAATGGCCCAGCTACTGTGGCTACACTTCATCCAGGAGGGGCCAGGCAGTTATTGGTCATCATATTGGAAACTGCAGATACACACAGGAGGGACTTCAGAATTCCTCCTCGTTACTCACTAAGACCCACATCATCAAATCCAGGCTTTCTTGAGTTTAAACTGGAGATAGTCCTCACTCACTGCTGCTTGCTTGTGTGATCTGATCTATAGCAACCCCAGCACCATGTTAAATTATGGATTGATTTTGATGCATTGTTCTCCCTGCTAAAAAGTTATGTTGGGTGTGTGTTGCTAATAAATATGTGTGGGGTTCAGCTGTGGAATTTGAAGTAAAATGCTGCTCAGGACATCTGACAAAGACCTCAGAACAGACCCCTGTCATACTCACAAGGCAAAAGAATTGCTTTTTTGCTTTTTTTTTTTTTTTTTCCTCCTCTGATGGGACATGGATTATTTGGAGGGACAGGAATCAGTCCTCTGCCTGTGGTTTTCCCTAGCAAAGGCTGTGGATATCAGGGCAACAAAGCACACAAGGAGATCTGGAGTGCCACCATACAGAGCCTAATACTTTTGCAACATCACAATGTAGGGTTTTCTAACAGTATATAAATACCTGTTATCAGTTTTTCAGTTTGGTTTTTTCCTTCCATGGTGATGTGACAGTTGTCATCTCTTCCAGCTTTCTAGTAAATGTTAATGTACCTAATCTAAATTTAATTTCAGAAAGTTCTAGTGAAGAATCCTCTACATCTATTTTTTGCTTCTGGTCATACCACCATAGCCTCTTGCTCAAAGTTCCTTCATTCTTCATTTCTCCTTCATTTAGGAGTTAAATTATCTGAGGACTGTCAGTTTAGCAGCTATTTTGAAGGACTGGAGTTTCAAGCCCCAGTAGTCCCCTAGTAGCTGAGCAGAGAGGATTTTTTTAATGGTACTAGAAGAAGTAGCATGTAGTGCAGCATGCAAATTTTTCAGAACTATAGATCAGTTAGTTTTCTCACTTGCATTTGTCAGTGTAAGGCCTATGAGCTATGCTTTCAACTTCTTTTCAGGTAGAACCCAGAATAAAATTGTATGAAATTGGAATCTGTAAGAAAATCATGTTTGAAATTGCAGTAATTCAAATTGTCTGTTTTAGCTTTAAACTTTGTCACACTGATCTTAAATTGTGCTGTTGCAACTTCAGATTCAAATTTTATGAAATATAGAATAGTGACTGTAGTACTGAAAATACCTTTAGTTTTTTATTATGCTGTTTTTGATTCTTCATATTTTGTTTCAGTTAATTGAATTATTTAGCATATATCTGGTTTGAGATAGTTTATGATCTTGAGTTTTTTCTTTTAGTTTTTGTTATGTGCTCCTTCCTTTCCCCCCAAATTCCTTAGCAGTTTTTCCTCTTTGGCAGACACATGAATTTAAGGTGTGGAAACTTTTAGGGGAGAGAAGAAGCTGGAGCAAAAGCTGTATCTTATCCTCAAAACTTGTTTCTCTTGATTCTCGCCTCCCCCTTCCTCTTACCTGTACACTCTCTAAATGCCCCTGTTATCTGGTTAATCAAATTTGTGAAAGCATAGAACTGATACAGAAGGTTGGATTTTGTAGTTCAAGTAAATGCTTTCTTAATAAGATATTTGTTATTACATGTATGATAGTTTGCCACATCTCTTGCAGACCTACATTTCTCCAAGTGCTGCTATATTTAAAGCAGAAGAGGGTAGTGAAGACACAGAGGCTATGCTGAACAACATGAGAGTTTATGGAACATGTATTATCATTCTTATGGCCATAGTAGTTTTTGTGGGAGTAAAGTATGTCAACAAACTTGCTCTGGTCTTCCTTGCCTGTGTGATTCTTTCCATCATTGCCATATATGCTGGAGTTATTAAGACGGCTTTTGACCCGCCCGACTTCCCGTAAGTGCAGTATTTAAGTTATGTGGGTTATTTAAGAGGAGGAATAAGAAAAGGTGTGAGGAGGGAATAGCTACTGTAACCATCTCATGTTTTAAGCTAAGCTTCAAAACACACCCACATGGGCTTAAATGGTACATTTATGGGGTTTAGGCAATGATGTGCTTATTTGTTATTCTGAGTTACATATCTCATATTCTCTCATTTTTCATGAGACATGATACTCTAGAAAATGTTCTTTGGTGCTTAACGTTAATAGCTGTTATTCTACCCACACGTAAGGTGGGCTTTGGTGGCAGTAAATACTTTATAGAAAGATTTAAACTGAAGACTTACAGGACAAAGTAAAAACTTCAAGAAAATGTTGTAGCTATGAACCAGAGTTATGAAAGGAACATACCTTGAAACTTTCTGTCACACATGGCATTGCTTCTCAACACATTAAAATTGTTCAGCTCTTAATTCACTAAGAGTTACTGCTTTACTCCAGTGTGTGTTTTGTTTTTGTGCATCTTTTCTTGCTTAAAGAGAAAACAAGGTTAAAGTGCTTAAAATATCAATAGCATAGGCTGATAATGTCAGTCCTGCATGGCACTTCATAGTTATCCTTTGCTGTTTGATTATTACAGATTCCATAGCACTTTGAAGTGTGTGTAATTGTATTACAGATTGAGCATTAAAGCAGAATTTGTGGACTGGTCTGTAATATTGTACTGTCTTCAACTGAAAAAATAAGTGTGATCAAAAATTCTGACATATTTCTGAATGAAATTTGAGTTTCTTACAAACTGTAATTTCTACTGGGGAAATAGTTAAATCTTTTAGTCACTTGTGCAAGTAAAAGAGAATTTATCTGGATATGAAGCATAGGTAAGACTTAGTACCAAGTTCCTGGTAAACCTTATATGTGGCTGCTACTGTGATGTATTATTGTATGGGGGGAAAAATACAAAGAAAGATTCCCCCCCCAAAATCAAAACAAAACAACAAAACAAAACAAACCACCAAAAAACCCTACAATTGTTTACATTTATTGACTTCCTCAAAATTAGAAACCCATGTGCAATTTTATATTATGATAAGGCTGATCTGGTGGTGAGCTGGTCATCAAAAAAGACCCACCTTCCACTTAGCTGGTTAGTTAGGTTGATAACACTAACCTCCATTACGTTTGGCCATTGTATAGGTGGTAAAATAGTTTACCTCATGATCTCCCAATTGAATCAAACTGAAAGAAGTTTACAATGGTTGAATCAATTGACCCTGCTCCTGTAGGGTTACCAAAATTAGTAGCAGTTAAAAAGAAAAATGAGCAAGACAAGTGGCAAGGTGATGATCTCTTTAGCAGCAACAGCTTTCTGGTAAATCGGCTCCACTTACATGTGCTGCCATACTTTGGAGCTGTACTGGTGTCCTGTACTCTTCCCAGGGCATCTACTTTTAATTGCACTCAGGATACTGCTCGAGGGCAATAATCTTCTTATTCTAATGCCAAGTGGTATGTTTTTACTTCTTAACTGAGTTCTTTCAGAAATGTTACATGTGTTCTGTGTGATTTTTGACTTATCTGCCTAACCTGCATGGGTTTTTTTTATATTCCTTCATAGATATATATCATAGATATATATCATTCCATTATTAAGCAAACCTGGAGTAGACATCTAAACATCATCTGTGTAGTCTAGCAAAGAAATATTCCATGATCCTTAATAGTCTTTGCTGGCAGGAATTTGCTTTTGACAAATTCTTCTGACTTTTCTAATTTTCTTTCATTCCTGAAAGAAATTATTTGCTTCCTGATACACGATTCTTTAATTTGAACTCCCATCAGTGTTTTTAAATTTTGCTGTTAAACTTTCCTGTCTTATTTCCTACCTTTTAGATCGTAATATTTTCGATGATCATCTCAAGTTTTTATTTGCCAGAGATGGGCATGATTTATTTGCATGATGAAGGGCAAACAATACTTTTATATTTTCTTGATCAGACTCCTCTTTACCTAACTGCCCTTCTTTTGTGTAGGACTGAATGCATCATGATCTCTGTTACTTGGTCAAACTGCTTAAATTGATTGTATTTTCTAAAGAATAAATCAGAAAGCAAAATAGCAATTATACCTTAACATAGAAATATTTGATCCATGTTTTAAAGGCTGTTGATGGTAGTTTCAGGTGTAGATACTACATACTGTTTTAGTAGATGTAGTACAGGCCTTAAGATATGTAGTGTAAGTAACAGGTTTCTGAAGAAGTCTAGTAGACAAAAAAATGCCTTAATGCATCACCCTCTATTAAAGGATCACTGATTTTATTTTTCTTCTTTTCAGTATCTGTCTCCTTGGAAACCGAACGTTGTCAAAGCGCAACTTTGATGTCTGTGCCAAATTTACTGAAAGCAACAACGAAACAAAGACCACACCTTTGTGGCGCCTGTTCTGTGATAGCCCTTTGCTTAATGCCACTTGTGATGACTACTTTAGTCTCAATAATGTAACAGAAATTCAGGGGATTCCAGGAATAATGAGTGGGGTTTTAACTGGTAAGTTGGAAAGTGATCTAAAAATTTTTGGACATTTTTAATTTGGCTGATAGCTGGTTTATGTTGTCATGGTCTAACTTGTCACTACTTCTGTAGCTCTGATCTCTTGGGGTGAAAGATTGGTACCTTGAGCATGCTGCTTCTTCTTGTATAATGTTTATCTGGTTTTAGAAGCTTAATATCAAGTGGGTCATTGGAGTGTTACAGGCTCTCTTTCTAAAGTCACTCTGATAAAAAAGAAAAAGGTAGTAAAGTGATATATTGTACAGCATTTAGCTCCTTGGTATGCCAGAAAAACATTTCAATAACCTGTTCATTCATACATTTTCAAACGCTCCCAAGGGAGAACTTGTTTCCAATTTACAGCTGGTGCAGTGAGGGATGAAGTCCTGTGGCTTGTCCAGTGTGTACAAGTTAGTGATTGATTTGGAGAAAAGCAACCTATAAAATGTATAAATTTTTCTCCTGTTTACATTTCTGTACAGTTGTGGCAGCTTGGAATTCCAGTTGAACAGAGTAATAAGATTCATTTTGAATATGTAATATTGTACACACACTAATAATGTTTCTGAGAATGAAATGGATGTTCTGATACCTCTCTCCTGCTTTCCCTTGAAATAAGGTTTGATTTATATAAACATGCAATGCTACCTACACAGTAGGACACTAGGCAATCATGACTGCCATAGTAATTCAGTTTAAAATACCAAATATAAAGTGTACAAACACATGAAAAGATACTAAATGTAACATAGGCTTCTCTGAATCTAATTTTTTATGCTTAAAAAAAATGTTCTCAATGAAAAATGAAATTATTTCTGATTTGAAATGTTTCTGACAAGAAATGTGACTTAGAGTTTGTTCTATGCATTTTATAATTTACCATATGCATATCTATAGTTTTTCTGAAATACTTCTGCATTTCCAGCTCAGAAGACAACTGTGTGTCCCTTTTTTCTTTAATTTTGCTACCCCATGAGGTTTAAACTGCTCTTTTACTTTTGGGAGTTTCAGTCTGAGAACTAATTTTTCTTCTTTCAGAAAAGTTTTGTTCACTGTTTAATATTTCTTTGAACTAGCAGTCCTGTGTAGAAGTACATTTTGCTAATTTACTCTCACATGATGCCAAGCTCTCTAAAGACCATCAGGAATCTGCTGAAAGCTCAGTGTGAGGGATTCACTTTCCAGTGTTCATTGCTTTTTACTTAGCTATAGTGAATTTCATCAATTGCTCTGTGCTTATTCACTGAGTCTTATATGATTTTTTCTAGTTCTTTGCAGTTGGTTTTGCTTCTACAGCTTTGATTTAACTGAGTATTCCCAGAAAGCTTTTCTCATCTCGCTACAGCTTAGTTTTTCAGGCTGTTTGAGTGTACTGGATAACACTGGTTAAATTCTGCTGCTCGTCCTTGTAGAAGCTTACTGGTGGCTCTTCTGCATTACAAAACTACTTACATTTACTTTTTCCTGTTGTTTTCAGTCCTTGAACCACTTTTATCCATGTGAGGAGTTTTCCTCTTATCCTATGGCTACTGTAGATTTCTTGGGTGAGGAGTATTTCAAAAACATAGGAAATACAAGTGGACTGATTTCAGTGGATTGCCTTCATTTCAGTTTCCCTCAAGGAATTTGAATAGTTCTGACAATCTGCTTTTACAAAAGCTAGGTTTAGGGTTCCCTGGTTCCTCAAAACTCTAGGAAATAGCTGCTGGCTTGGTCAGAACTCAAAGGTAACACCCATATGTTTATTGCCTCTTACCAATTGCTGTTGTTGCTGTGTTCATGTGCAGATGCTCCTTGTGATGCTCCTCTTTCTTTGTCTCTCTGAAACAGTTTTAAATAAACAAGTTTGCGTTACATTTGTCCTTGGTTAGCAATACAATGTCATGTCCACCTCAAGTCTTTCAATATTCTTGGAGGTTTCAAGCTGAGTACTGCTTGTTCTACTTTTGGAAATATGTGCTCTGCTTCTGCTCACTGAGTGACATTTCTTTGTGCAAGAACCACTCTGTAACAATGCACTTCACTGTCCTAACATCACACAGTGCTAGAACTAGGTGGTGTCCTGCTTGCTGAGTGTGGGCACATGTTCTGATACCCAGTGTAAGCTTGTGCTTGACTGGCAAATATTTCTCAAGGAAGGTTTTCCTCCCCTCGATGTCTGTTCTGCATTGTGTGTAGACTTTGGAGGTGCAGGCTCTGCACATTAAAGTTTCTTGAGCTGTGAGTGGGAATACTCAGGCACCAGGACTGGGTGTCCCAGGAAGTGTGTGCTGAGTCCTCACACTATTTACCAGGCACTTGTATACATTGAGTATTCACCTCCTGTGATTGTTGTCCTAAAAGTAATAAATCATTCTACAAATGGCTGACAAACTATGCCTATAACCCTAACAATAATAGTATAATTTGCATTTAATCAACATTTTTCTGCTTCATGTTCTGATACATTGTACCAGTCTTGGGTGTGTGTCCTAAAGGTTGCTGGAGGAGCCTCAGAAATCCATGAATGGTCCTAGAAGGGAAAAATGGACTCTTCTGAAAAGTGATTCTTTTTTCTCACCCTAACTTTCAAGTTCTTTTGCATTGTCTGTTGCCTCCACTGTGGCGTGGCAACCTGGTTCTGGTGACGGCACGGGCGGCTACTCCCCAGCCGTGCGGGCCAAGTGCATGCAAACACCAATATGATGGACAGCAAATGGCGTTTATTGGGGGGTTACACAGGTTTATATCACCCAGGTTTGGAATGTCACTTCTGTCTGCTTACATCATAGGCTAAGTGCTATTGGCTATCTGGGGGGGGGGAGGGACTCCATACAGCCCGATATCTTCCGATCGCCGGACCCTGACTGCAACATATCCCCCCTCCCTATGCATAACTAAATTAGCTAAACTCTTTACAGCTTAAACAATTCTAAAATACTATTGCTATTCTTATCATATATTCTATAACAATATTAAGGTGCATATTCTAAACTTGAATAATACTGGAAGGCACTGAGAACTGATAGAAGTTGAGAGGTAGCTGGAAGTAGCACCTAAAAGATACCTTCTTACAGTAGTTATTAACGTTTTAGCAGCGTCTATTACAAATACTTCTAAAGTATTATTGCTACTCTTGTTTCACATTTTATGGTAAACTAAACTACTTGTCTTAGCTTATACAGGGCACATTAAGTGTGCTTTGGTGTTATCTTGCTACATTCTATTGTCTATAAAAGTTTTGAGAACATAAGGCACTATGAAGAAGTAGAGATCTGGAGTAAGCAGCACTAAATATCTACTACAGCAATTGCCGGTGCTCTACTAGCATAATGTTAACTTTTTCTAGCTGGCTTTTAACAAAAGAAGCAATCTTATTCAGTATGCAAGGTCCGAAAATTAAGGCTGCTACAACTCTTATGACTGGGCCCATCAGGGTGGATATCAGGGCAGTCAACCATGGTGAGCTAGTGAACCACAATGCATACCAGTTTTGCTGTTCTTCTTGCTCTCTTCTCCGCTTCTCCAGTCCTTCTCGTAGTTTGGTCATGGTGTCTCTCACTATTCTGGTGTGGTCTGCATACACACAGCATTCTTCTCCCAGTGCTGCACACACTCCCCCTTGCTGTAAGAACAACAGATCTAGCCCTCTCCGATTCTGCAAGACTACTTCTGATAATGACCTCATTGATTTTTCTAGTGCGTCTATTGCTTCTTCAATTCTGGCTAAGTCTTTGTCTACAGCTTCTCTCAGTGCACTGAACTCTTTGTTTTGTTGTACTAAAGATGCGACTCCTGTACCTACCCCCGCGCCTCCTAGCATCATTAGGGTGGCTACTGTTAGTGCTGTGAAGGGTTCTCGTTAGGAGCTTTTGTGGTGTGTGTTGTTAGGAGTGTGGTAGTTTCAATGTCGTCTATGACACTAGGTGGCGGCAGAGCACGTGTCAGTGGGATGAGAACAGGATTTGGTCTTAAGGTCTGGGCTGTTTGTAACACTTCTTTTTTGATTGAAAACAGACCTCCTCTGTCTTTCCCTGTTTCGTAGTATCTGATTCCCCATGTTTTCCCTAGCAACCACCCTGGGTTTTCAGGTTGTTCTACTCGGAGAATTATGTGGTCACAGTTGGCATATGCTGGCTGACCTCCGAGTGGACTTGGGTAAGGAGGTGAGCAGCCTTGTGGTCTCCATGATAGAGAGAGGAATTTATCTTGTGTGCTAGGGATCCAAAAGGATGC
>VXAU01002201.1:1671731-1719012 GCA_013399695.1 Formicarius rufipectus | reverse complement strand
TTTTTTTTTTTTTTTTTTTCCCCCTTCCATGAAGATGGCGGCGCCTCTCGCCAGCAAGGCAGGGTCCGCCGGCACCACCAGCAAGCCTCCCTTCCCGGAGCTGGATTTCCGATCGGGAGCCAGGGTGGAGGAATTGAATAAACTCATCCAGGAATTCACCAAGCACGATCAGAGGGAGTACGACGACCAGAGAGCCCTGGAGATCCACACGGCGAAGGACTTCATCTTCTCCATGCTGGGTAGGGCAGGGACCGCGCGGGGCGGGGATCGGGCGATGCCGGCCGGGATCCCCCGGGCAGCGCTCCCGGCGGTGCGGCACCGGTGGGGCCTTTCCCCGCCGTGGGGGGCTCCGCGGTCACAGGGCGGGTCTTACCTCCGGGGAACTATTTTTTCCTGTTCTATCCAACTAGCTTTTGGCAGCGATGTATTTGTAAGCACAGAGAAAAGGCTGGGTTGCAGACCTGAGCGGTGCCCGAGAAACACGCCGAGCCAGCAGGGCTGGCGGCGAGGCGAGCCGGACCCTTTATTGGTTTTCCCCCTAGTTATCAAGGCTGTAGGAAACCCGAATATTTTTTCTGGACCGCTTACTTTGCAGTTGATGCTTGAACAGGAGCATCCTTTGAACTGCCTTTCTTGCTTAGGTTGCAAAACTCGCTGCGAGTGGAACAAGTCAGATTGTGGCGGGGGGGGAGTCCTCATCTGCGTGAAACTTTGGATCGAGGGCAGGGATCATTACGCGAGGGTGAAACGTGTTGACCCTTGCAGAAAATACCTGAGCTCTGGCATGACTAAGGTTTCTTAAGAGTAACAGTAGAATGACTAACACCTCTGATTCTCTAGGTAGTCAGTTTCTGATAAATATTTACCTTGAATTCACTAAGAAATCACTCACACGAGTGAGAGCCTTCAGTGTACAAAGGGATGCTTGTTAACATGCAGATTAGACCTTGAAATCAGTCATCCAAGTTTGAATTATTATCACAAAGATTATCTCAAGCATTTTTGCGTGTGAAATAAGAACATGTGTAAACAGCTGCTGTGCCTAGTGAATCGTTCTTTGTAGCCCAGAGGTGCACAGAGACACTTGAAGCATATTTGACACAAATTGAGTGTATAGTCTGGATGTCCAGTGTGACTCACCTAAATCACTTTTCTCATCCAGAAAACGCAGACCTCTCCTGTTGCAATAACTATTATTTTCTGTATCAAAGGATGGTCATGATAACAGACCCCTTCCTCTATACTCATGAACATACCTACACTGAGTAATGAGAATGTGTGTTTCCAGCTGGTTATTTTGTAAGGTACCTGGATAAATATAGTTGCCCGCTGTATGGGATTTGCACAGTTTTATGTGTGTATTGCTTTTTCATCAAGGGCTGGACAGGATATAACAGACTAAATATAGCTTGAGAACAAGGACAACAAGTTGAAAAGTCAGTACCATGTATATTTATAGTTGCTGTTATAAATATTTTTCCTTTCCCAGTTTAAAAAAAAATGTGGTGAAGCTGTGATTGCATCAAAGCCTGTAGAATTTTTGTTATTGAAAACTGATCCAGTGGAAGTCATCCACAATTATGATCTGATACATTTTTTCAATCAGGGCTTTAAATAGCTGGCTGAGGAAGCGTGGCTGGATAGGGTGAAGCAGAGTGAATAGAAAACAGCCATAGCACCGGTTGGGGGTGTGTGGCTAGCAAGTGGAGAAAGCTTTGTATAATGCTGTTTAAGCATTAATAGACTCTGCAGGGTACAGGGACCACAGCATTTCTTCCTACCTCATGCAGGAGAAGGCAATAGAAGAATGAACTGGAGCATGCCACATATTTCTGCAAATGCACCCTAATGCTTGTTCATGAAACTAGTAGCCTTAGGCTGTTTAGAAATAGCATAAATTGATGTGGTTGTCTTTGCTAATATAATGATTGGGAGATGAGCCTTCTTCAGTTTTAAATATATAGGCTAAACCATTGGTTTAGCTGTATTTGTGTCTAATTTATGTCTGGTAATTTTCAATAAGTTTCATTTCTGAATAAAAGAAGAGACTGAAGGACCAAGTCCAGGACAGAAATGGAGATGGGATGTCTAATTTTTCTGCATTAGACCCAGAAGTTGTGTTTGTTGATCAGATCCTTCTTAGCCAGGCAGGCTTGTAAATCTAAAAGGGTTTAACTTATTAATAAATAGCTCTTTCCTCTGTGCCTGATCCCTCCCACATGTACTGCTGTTATCAGGTGATAACAGGAAAATTAAACTTAGCTTTCCTGATTTAATTACATTGGTGTGTAATTGGTGGATGAATTGTAGGTGAGGAGACTTTGTACAGATTCTCAGATGTTTGTACTCTGCATGGCTTGCCCTCTAGGTCAGATCTTTACTTTCTGTTTGTATTAACTCTTTTTCATCTGTGTTGTCTTGCCCTTGCTGTTTGCAACTGAACTCTGGAAGATCTAAAGAGTTGGGCTAGGAGAAAATTAGGATGAGGTACTACTTGTCGTGTGTTTGACCAAAATATTGTGCCCTAAGTATTAGAACAGGACTGCAAATGTGCTACATCTCTGGTGAGGGAAGTATTTTCTGAATGTGAGCAGTTCCTGGGCATTCACAGTCAAATTTACAGTCACCAAGTTCATGTGGTCTTGCCAACACCCTGCACTGAAACAACAGGTGTCTTTTGTTTCCTCTGCTGGATAACTTCCTGTACTCACACTGAGCTGTGCCTGATAAATATTGTCTCTTTGTCTCAGGTATAACTGAGCTTCAAGGGTGGGGAATGCTGTATTAATAAAAAAAAATAAATAATTGAGAAAAGACAGTCTTGTGTTCTGGGCTGGCTGAGAGACAAAGTCTACCTGTCAGTCATGAAAGGAACTAATTACTTATTCTCCCCATGACTTAATTTTGGGGGGGTTTTGTGCTTAAAAAGTGATAAAGGAGTATTTCTATCAAGTGAATATATTACAGTGAATGATATTTTGATTTTTAAAGCACTAGCTTTATTGTAATGAGAGGTGCATAGCAGTCATATTAAAAACCTTTCAGGGATACATAATGTAGAGAATATTGTTCTTGCAGTACAAGTACTTTCAGAAAACTTCTGTAATAAACACTACCTGTCTTTTTCCATTCAGCACCAAAGTAAAAAGTGCTTTAATGCACAGATATACTAGGCTTAAAAAAGTAATATACTATACTCTTGGGAACTACAATATTGCATTTTAAACTCCTTGAAATTTCTAGTATTATTGCTGCCTTAAACCTGCTCATGTTATTAGAGATACTGACCCTAGCATTTTGATTACTGAAAAGAACAAAGAACAAGGAGATATGAATAAGTGCAGACTATATAGAGCTATTTCCTCCAGTTCAGGTACATATTGGTGTTTGGTTATCTGGAACAGTTTTCCAGATCTTCAGGTTGCCTTTTTGTTTACTTTTCCTACCATGAGAGTTTTCTTTAGAGGGATGCTTAGGACATTTCATGCCATTCTTCTTCCTCTCATTGCCCATTCTCTCGCAAGTCAGGGAAAGGACTGGTGCTAAAGTGGCCTTTTTTTTAAGTGTATCTTTTTGTAATTTCTGTGATAACATCTCATTTCTGTGGGAACTGCCCTGCAGGACTGGACACACTTTGAGAATCTGCAGCCAGCTGCCACTTAGAGCTGTTGACAAGAGCTCTAGAGAGCTTGTCTCAGGACTTGATACAGGAGAGCTGGTGAGCCTGTTCTGACAGCATTTCCTATTGCTCTGGTGTCTGCTCAGTACTGCATTGGGTGTGCTAGCAAATGTTTGTGATAGAGACAAGTCTCAGAGTGGAGGCAGAGCTGGCATCAGCAAAAGATTTCTGCTGCCAATACCAGCTTCCCAAGTGGAGTGAGTTACCCCGCTGAGGCCCTGCATCTGTAGCAAGGATTCCAGCTGTTTCTTGGACTAATGGACCCCTAAAATATGTGCAGTGGAGGTGCAGATTGCTGTGTTGAGAACCCAGGTGTCTTGATGATAGTTTGCTTTTGTCAGCAGCTTCTACAAGAGAAGAATTTTACATTTTTTCCCCTGTATCTAAGGTCTGTGTAGCAGAACATTGGCAGTGTGGGTTTGTGAAGCATTTTTTCTCTTTCCCTACCTGTCATAACTTGCTGATGAAACCTATTGTCGATTAGATTCCAGGTATTGTTGGAAGTGTTGCCTGTTTGTCTGTGATACATCATGGAAATTCTCTGGTTTCTGTTGTAGTGTCGAGCTGATGAAATAGCAACAGGGTAGGAGTGATCTCTCTAGGGTTAGGTCTTTTATGTGTGTTCGCCTTCTCTCAAGAGAGGCCAATCATGATAGGAGCACACTGTACTCTGAGGCCTATGTTAATAAAGGCTCCCTGCTGGCATTCCCTGTGCTGCTGAATGCATAATGCACAGCTGTTAAAAACAACCTTACTGTATTGCAGATTTAATTTCTGGCTTTGCATGTCTCCTCTCTCTGCAGACCACGTTTCTGTATTTGCATTTGAGGGTGTGGGTGTTTCTGTGTGTGTTGTTGTTGTTTTTGGTTTTTTTTTGTTTGTTTGTTTGTTTGTTTGTTGTTGTTGGTTTTTTTTGTTTTTTTTTTTTTTCCCTTAGTGGATAGTGTGTCACCCTGGTGAAGTAACCCTAGCAAGCCACAAGCCATTGGTAGCTTCTATTTAGTTGCACCTTCCAGAAATCAACCAGTTTCATCCCACTGATAGTTTCCTTTGTGTAACTAGTTAAAAAGGTTCACAAACCTCCTCTATGTTTTTGTTCAAAGGGATTGCTGGTCTGTGTGTGTGTCAGTGAAAGTAGCTTGAAAAATCTTTGTCTCAATTTGTTTTAAGATGCTGGTATTTCACTTGCTCAACTACTGTTTTGAAACATTAGTCTATGATGCAAAGCATTTAGTGTAATAGCTAGGAACATGTCCTAAGGGCACAAATTCTCATGGCAGGCTTGTCAGGCTGCCCACCGCCTGTTCCTTCAGTCTGTGGAAATATTTATAAAAGATTTGGGTGAATACTTGCCAAGCCTAATTATGCAATTATGTTTTAAGGGCAATTTTATAATTATAGTGGAGGATGGTAACCAGGATACAAGAGTATTTGGGGTTTTGACTTTTCCTTTTTTTTTTTTCCATGCTAAAATATTCAAAGCAATTATAGTCAGAAACCAGTCATTCAACTTTCTTTTTGGCAGATGGCTACTTTTATAAGTGAAGCTAAATTAAAGACAACTCCAACATTGCTCAGGAAGGCTGCTGGACATGTTTTATTATAGCTTTGTTATTCCACAGAGAGGATATATACTCAGAGACCCAGAGTAGCCTATAGGCATTGTCCAGTCTAGAGGAGACTTAGATGTAAAAGTTGTACCTGGACTTATCAAAGGCAATCTCCAAGCTGTGCAAATTTTTTGGACAGTCGGGGTAGTCTGTCATCAGTGCAGCTGAAACTTTTGCATCTTTTCTTGGGCCTTGACATGCACACCTTTGCATTTAGATGCATATCCCAGTCCTTTTGCTGCAAACATGGTTTTCTCAGGCACACCTCTGAAACCTTTTTCTGCCCGGATCAGACTCTGTTTGTACTCTGGAAGATCAGTTAGGTGAGAAACTGCGAGGAAGAAATGCGGTTAAGACCCAGAGATTAGCTTTCACCTCCAGCCAAGGGGTCTTCAGTTGCAAGGGCTCCTTCAGCACAACTTTGTGAAGAGTGGTTGAGATGACAAATTGCACCTTCAAGCATGTCTGTGTGAGCTCCTGTGGTGGCAGCTGCAGGTAGAGGCTCTGGCGCAGACCTCTCAACTATCTCTGAGTTTAAGAAAAATTACCCAACATGGAGCCCATTACCTTTGTCTTGGTGATGTTGGTGTATGAAACTCACTCGAGATGCAGAAGCTGTAGCTCATTTCCTATGAAAAGAGAGTCTTAAGAGTTGAATGCATTATAAAGGGTGACATACCTCCCGAGCCAGGTTTTTACTTAGCTCCAGCTGGGATGGATTAAGTTCCATGTCCTAAAAGAAAACCATTAATTTTACCTGTTGATAGCTTAGCCTGCTGTCCTCTGAACCAGGAGAACATTCCTTGAGAGTGGCAGTCTGTTCGTGTGTAGAATATACTATATTACCTTTAGATGCTCTTTAATTTGCCTATCTTTGGGGTATGAAAAAAGAAGTAGAGTAGGTGGAGTTCTGGAGAAGCAAAGAAGGGTTTCTGCTCTATTTTTTTCCCCCTCAGAAAAGCAGAAGACATATCGTGAGAGCTAAAGCAGAAGGCAGCTTTGGAGGTTGTATTCACGGAACATACTTTATTGAGAAAAGAGCAGTGTGCCTGCGTGGGAGCAAGGGTGAGAGCTGAAAAATGACCTTTAGATGGATGTCTCTAGTTATTTGCCCAAGTCTTGTCCTAATCACTCATAGTGTGATGTGAGTTCAGGAGCAGAACTGTAGCTTTATTGAAACATAGGACCATACCTCAAAGGCTCCCAATCTTAACTATAGATTTGATACCCTGTGAAGGTTTATGACTTCTCTTAGCACAAACCTCTCTTGCTGTCTGACTAACAAAAATATGGGGGTTGGCTTCCCCCCCCTCCCCCGCACAATGCAGCCAGAAGGTAGCTTATGAGACATTCAAAATAAATTTTTCAGCAGCAGCTGATATTCCAATTGACAGATGCTGCTATGGATTTTGCTCTGTTTCATTAAGAGAACTCCACTGTTTGCTTTCATTTCTACTGTTATGTTCTGTTCCTTTTTACTGTAAATAGCAATTGTCCTGGACTGAGTGGATTAATCTGTGCCTTAGTACATCAGCCAACCTGACAGGTCCCTGAATCATGTACTTGTGAATTAGATAAACTTTCTGCAGTTCTTTTGAAGCACTGTTTCAGTGACTCTCTGGTTGTAAGGGAATCAATGTGTGCTGTAGAATTCAGTTTGAAGAAGATAGATTCCCTGCTCCCCAACATATTGACTTTTGAGCTCTTAATAAACACTTGATGCTAAGTTACAACAATCCTGTTAATGCATTGTATTTCAGCTGTCAGTATGATTTTAACCTAATTTAAAACATTTAATTAGAAGGTCGTTAATGTATTTTGTTACAAGCATGCTGGTGCCAAAAGTACAATTTGCATACCTTTGAGTGGGGTGATTAGTTACTCCAAGGTTCATAATATCCTTGTTTTTGAAACAGCAGTGGTACCTACTGCCACCTACTCATGTTTAGGGCTCTGGACAGTCTTTTGCACGTTTGCACTGGAAGGCTTCAGCTTGTAGAGCAGGAAGTGGGTGGCATCCATTTCAACCTAAGAAAATTACTCTATAGGTGAAACACTGAGTCAAGACACCCTAGACCTCTGTTCTGTTCTGAACTACCCCCAAGTTTACACAGACCTGTGCAAGTTTCTGAGTATGATGATATGTAGTAGGGTCTTGGTACTACCAGAAACCTTCCTCATCTCCTGGAATTCAGCAATCTGTGAAAGGTGGGGCACTACTGGAATAGTGGAACATTGTGGTGCTGCAGTTTGCATGATAGGATGGTTTAATCATGCAACCCTTGGAGACTGAAGATGGAAAGGGAAATCTGGTTTTGAGAGTCTTGCTACAAAGGGTATTTAAATAGTGAAGGCCAATAGTTGCTCTGTCATTTGGTGTTGATCTAGTGGCTTTGAGATCAAGTACAATTCAGCCTCTGTGAGAGAGATTATAACCTGACCCAGTTCTAGCAAGTAATCTTATTTTATACTGAAAGGATCCCAAAGAAAAATTGGGACAAATTAGTTTAAGAATGTACCTTGTCCATAGTGTGAATACTGATGTAATTTGTTAGTCAGACAATGCCAATCAGTAGAAGGCAGCAATTTGAGACAGAAAGCAATGGGAAAATACAAGACATAGCCAAAGCTAGAAATCCTGTCAGGAGAGCCTTAAGGAATTGGCATCAACTTTTTTTTTTTTTTTTGGTCCAGTGACACATTTCTAAAGTAATGATTTAAACGAAAAGTAGAGGTTTATGTGCAGGATGTCATTGATCTGCTGGATCTTCTCTACTGTGACTTGCAGTCAGACCATGCAGAATTTCTTCTACACACTGATGGAGAAATTCATAAATGGAGAAAAAATAAATAAATGATTTGGTCCAGAACTGCTGAGCAGATAGGCAACTGCCATTGCATCTGAAAATAAGAGTCAGTCCTTGCTTTACTGCATAGTCTGTTAGGCCACATGCTTTTTTGTACTAAACTGTCTTAGCTCTCCTGTTCCTACTGTAGGATCTTTTGACACTGCTCCATGACTCTCTCAAGGAAAGATGTTGCTGCTCAGTGGTGCATATTTGACCTGGTTTAGAAAATCAGGTGCTGAGGTTGTGAGGAAGGAGTTGTATTAAACAACTATCAAAAATGCTAAGACAAACATTGCAATTAGCTTCATCGCTTTTCCCTTCAGCACTTCTACTCTTTGCATTTTAATGGATCTCTTGAAGAGCTAGTGATGGTCCTCTTGGAAATGAATCCTGTGCTAATAGCTCTGGCTGTGTCCGATCCGCAGGCACATGCTTGGAGATATTTCATGTTTGTTTTGTACCTCACTAATTAATGTATAACTTATTGGTAGAACAGCAGGAAAGCTGCATTTGCTGACACTTCATGATATAATGATTTAATCCTTTGTGACACATTCCTGCTGAGTGTCAAAGCTGATAACTCTAATCTGTCTCTAGCTCAGTGTGACCTGTTCTAGAGGGCATTTTGCAGGATCTTGCAATCTCTTGTAGGTACTTTGTGACGAATTTGTATAAACTTTTTTGTACATTGTCACTCTTGAATGTGATTGTACGGGATTGCCTGGTGCACTGAGGAATCTGGGGTTGAGTGCAAGCAAAGAGCTGACTGACTGCATCCATATGAAATAAGGCTTGTCCTGTCAGGAGTGGGAAAATACCCTCGTCTCCTTCTAAATACACGTCCTCCATAGCAAGCATTCAGAGTGATGTGGTTATATTGATCCAGAGGTGCCTAAACACACTGCTCTTCATTCTATGTGATTCTGAAGCCTGGGTATGAGTACACATCTGTATGCAGGGATAGCTGTGCAACTACTCTGCAGTAGCTAGTTCTTGTGATACAATCAGCAGAGCTTGCTTCTAGTCCAGCATGGAACATGAATTGGTGTTTATTTTATACTTATGGTTGAATGGTATTCAAAAAACAAAAGTGCATCTTCGCAAATGGAGAAGGGAATGTTGCTGTAACAACACTTTAGAGGCTCTGTTGCTTTCTGTCTCTGAAATTTGCCTGTTGAAAGTTGCATACAGTGTGCTGAATGGCAGATCAAGTATTGATATTGGCCCCTTGATGTAAGGCCCTTAAAAACTGAGTTGCTGAAATGTCTGTATTTTGTAGGCAGTAGGACAACCATGTGCTAAGCAATCAGTAACTTGAAGAAAATAAGGGGAATGCAAGTCTCTCTGCCAGCACAGCATGCCTCTGACAAGCTGAATTAAATGCCTCTGTTTTTTTCCAATGTGCAAGCTGTAATGCACATCGAAGTGCATTATGGAGAAGAAGGAGCTATTACAATTTGATTGAGTATCTATCATAGGCTTGGTTTTATGTACTAAGTTGTCTGTAAAAACCTGACCCTCAGCCCAGTTTTTCCCACTATCCTGTGATTTTTTGGAATGTGCAAAGTATGCAGTTGAAGCAGCAATGTTACAGTGAAAATAACCCCTTTGACACAGGCTTGTAAGATCAAAGAATGACTTCTCTGTACAGTTATTTTAATTGTCTTGAGGAGGGGTTCATATGTCCTATATAAGCACATTATCAGAGCTGCAGAGTTAAGTTACAAGGTGGTCTGGAAAACTGAAATTAAAAAAAGTTATTTTGTCCTTCTTAAACCTGAATTGTGATTCTGAACTAGGGCACTCCGGAGTTACTTTAAAAACTAGACAATTCCTCTCAGTCCTTCACCCAAGCCACATACAGATTTAGAATCATCTTTTAATTTAAGCTGCTGCTTAACAATGCAAGTAAAGAAATCAGTATTTAAAAATCTGCTCTTATGCTGAGAGCAGTCTTGTAAGACATTGCTGTATATATGAGTCACTCTATTGTGTTGTATATGTCACTGAGTTCTCAACTTGTTTTTTAACTAACTCTTTCTTTACCTCAAAATGTGTATCTGCCTTTACTCTGTTTTCTGTCTTACTTTTCCCAAAACAGATAATTTAAATGGGAACTATTTGCTGTTCAAGGGCAATGATGACAGTGCTTTGGTGTGTAGACCGTGCTGTTGAGAAGTGCTCTAACTGGGTTTTGGAGGTGGAGGTCTCAGCCCCTCACAGCAGAGCTGTTCCAGTGTGACAGCTTCACTGGGCCAAGGCCAGCACTGCTCAGCAAGGACTGCAGGAGTCCTGTGGAAGAGATTTCTGTCTGAGGAAGACCAGAGTGAGGGAAACAAATGAACCAAATTGCCAGACCCGCAGCATGCTGATAGACCTCCTGTTGTTCTTAATTCGTGTCTGTAAATGGCACTGGTTTCTACTGTTGTGCACCAAGACAATAATAAATAACAATCCTTAGCATTTATATACCACTTCACGATTTTCAATGTGTTCAGTACACATTAACTAATTCAGCTGAGATGCACATATTCTGTAAGCAAAGCTCCTCTCTTGCCACCCAGGGGAACCTTTCATTACAGCTGGGACAAGGCTTTTCTTTTTCTCCATAACTGGAGCTGTTGGCAGTAATGTCCTATATACGGACTGTGTCTTTCTCCCTGAAGATTTTAAGCCTTTGCATGTACCCCTGTTTTCACAGGAATTGGACTACTCTCAAGTTGTATGTGGTACTATTAACAAAGTTATGCAGGAGACTTGCCTGTATGTTCTGTACTGCAAATATGCAGACCCACAGTTAATTCATTTGTGGTTTCAGAAGCCATCGAGTTAGCAAAGATGTGGCTATATGAAGTACATCTCAAGGCTCGGGAGAAGAACAAGCATCTCTCAGATCTGACCATGTTGGATCATGGCACCATGTGCTAAAGAGAACTGAGGATGCTTGGTGTCTTTGACCCACTAGATCCAGCACTTGCTAGGCCACCAATCTGTCTTTTGGGACAGGAGAAAGCTCAACAGAGGCCTATGGCCAGGTAAGAGGTGTTTTGAGCGTGATTAAAAACATCATGCCCTATCATTCCTAATCTTGAACCCCAGACACGTTTGAGATTCCAAACATGCATTGGCATGAATCTAATCTGTCTGGCATTTGACTTGCTTTCTGCCTTGGCATTTTGTGTAGGTGTATAGAGCTGGTGAGAGAGAGTTTGAAGCATCCCTGTCTGTATCTTTAATCTGGGTAGGATTGGTTCAGTGTTTTGTTTGCAAGAATAGTACCATTTTAGCATTCCATTAGGGTGACTAGAAGTTAAGCATCTTATTTAATCAGGTCATATAACATGGAATTAGTGGTTTACATTAGGAATTACTATTTTGTAGCTTTTGAAAAACTGATGCCTGGTACTTTAGAGTGGCTTTGCAGTTACAACACTTTTTCTAATCTGTGAGACTTAGTTATAACTAAGTGGTTGCACTTCTGGACTGCCTCTTTATCTAACCTTTTGGTAACTTTCTGGTTTAGAAGTGGTGTCTGCAGGTTTGATCCGAAACTGATTCTGCAAGAACAGTATAGATTATAATTTTCCTATAAATGGTTGTATGAACAGGAGCAGTGTTAGCCTCTTAGTGACCTAATTATGCAGGCAGGTAGCAGAATATTTTGAGATCAGAACTCTCATCTTGCTACAGCTCTCCCTTCAGCTAACAGTGCATGGGAGAAAAACAGCATGTTTCTTGCAGGTGATGATTTCTCTTTCAGTGGCTTTGATATCCTCATTTTGTGTCTGAAGGTAATGTGCAGATTGCTGGGTGGCGTCATTCAAAGTGACTGACTGAGCTGCTATAGTATGTGAAGATGTCTCCAAGACAACTAATTTCTTGGTCAAACAGCACATTGGCTTCTGCCACAAGACATTTTAAGGAGCTGGTGAGCTCAAGGAGCAAGATATTTTAACAGTTTATTATTAGCACTGTAGCTGCCAAATACAGCTCAGAGTCTAAGGCTGAGAATGTTCCTATTAAACACTGCAAATTAATAACTTAAAGGATTGTGTTATTTAACTAGCAAATTGATTAATCATAGAGCTTCTCCTAATAATAGGAATTAAATCTCTACCTTCACTTTTTTTTTCTCCTCCAGTTTTTATATGTGTAATTTAAGGACCTTCTTTCACTCTCGTATTTTGTTGTGCTATGTTCAGACATCCCTGCTACCTTTCTCTGCCTTTTTAGTGCTAGTGGGCCATATTTTTTCTAAAATATACCCCAAAATCGAATGTTTGTTTCAATTTCTCTTCTGCTTTAAAATTCAGAGAGGTTTAGTGACTTCATTCTGTTTTAAAGTTAGGATAATAAAAGCTTGAAGCATTGGATTTTTCCCTCCTGTTTTATCCCCTCCTCCCAATCCCCTTTGTCTCCAGAGGAGCAGTGTTACTGGACAGGTGTAAAGCACTTAGAAATATTTTTGTTCTGTGTTTCAAATTTTTAGCTTTGCTTCATAAAATACTCCTATGCCCATCCTGTTTCAAGGTACTCATTCCAAATCAAAATCAAAAATACCCACATTTTTTCCTGCCTTCCTTGCAAGGCTTGGCTGTTCTGCCTAGCTGAACAAACCCCACCTTTGTCTTTGCTTTGGAATAAGAAACAAGCAGGCTTGTTGATTCCTGCTGCATTAATGCTCTCCTCCTCCCTCCTGCTGGTGTAGTGGTTATCAGGGGGTAGGGTGGAAGCTGCCTGCTGCTGTTTTCAGGAGACCTCCCCAGAGTCTGCTGCAGTGTGGATTTCTGGCCCCAGAGACTTACAACACGTACTCAGGCTGTAACCCTTGGAGGAACACAGGCAAAAACTGCTTTGTGCAGTAGTGGGTAGTGAGAGGACACTGAGTAGTAGTATGCTGAGAATGCTTGACGATTTTCAAATCAAAGTCTAGGAGAGACAGGGAACTGTATCGATGCCCTGACCTCTGTGCCATGGCACATCTGAACCTGAACTTTCAGCTAATAACCCCTAAGCTGCCTTCTCTTAGCTTGCCTGAACGAGCTGGGGAATTTTAGGAATGTGGACTTCGGCAGGGTGTTGCTGCTGCTCACCCTCTGTTCAACTAAGAGCTTTAGAAGCTGACATGGGGTTGATATTGCCACAATAAAGCCCCATTGTGGTTGTTTGCAGCATTCTTTAACTAAAGATTTATTTTCATGGGTAAGGTTCCATTTAGAACAGCAGGAGTCAACATCAAAGAGCTGGAGAGAGGCCTCTTCCCTTTTGCTGGCATAGCACAGCTTCTCCCCTCTCCCTTCACCATCCCCTCTTCCAATCCCTTTGTTTTTAAGGCATTACAACTTTAGTGACTTGAATAGAGAAGTGACAGTAGTGAGTGTTGTATTGCTCAAAATTACAGGGGCAATTGATCTAAGGAGGTAAGAGGAGAAAACCTGTGGGAGGATGGAGCCGGTATCACTGATGAAAACCTCTCTTTTGATGTTCCCTCCATGCTGAAGCAACCCCATCTTTAGCCTCCAGCTACTTAATTTGTTCCTGTTGGAGAATGCGGGAGGTCTGCTGTTGCCCCATGTGGGAGGAAGATGGGAAACTGGTCATACAGGCCAACATCTGCTTGGCTTTGTCCACAGCTCTGTGAAGTGTATGTCTGCTGTGAGTACATCTCACACAAGACGGCTGTGGGTTTGTTTTGTAGAAGATATAGTAACAAGGGGTGAAGGAATACACTGCTTAGTCAATCTGATTCTGGTCTAGACTTGAAGGTCCTCCTATTTGCTTTGAAAACCGGCTGACAAAGGAAGGCAAAACAGTTTGTGTACTCAGCATAACAGAATAATCATGTGACCAGCATCTCTAGAAGATCCCAACAGTGCATCTTGGAGTCTCATCCATACTCTGTTAGCACAGAGTTCCTACACATGTAGGTGTTCAATGCCACACTTGATAACTAGGCAGGGATTTAAGTTATTTGAGATGCTAAGCGCAGCATAAGGAACAACCTGGACCCAAATGAGAGCCCAGTGTGATTCTGAAGGAAAATGTGAGGTTATTTGGGAGATTGTTTCTATTCTGTTGTGCACCAAGGAAAATAATGCTCCAGTTTTATACTATGGTTCAGCATCATTTTGCCTCATTCCTTGTTTCTTGGTCCCGGTTTTTTTAACCAGCAAGTATTGTCTCCTTGAGCACCTCCTTTCCCGACCCTAGGTGATGAACCAAGCTGTCATTTGAGGCAATACAGGAACTTGTGTTCTCTATAAAATACACTTAAAATCTTTACTGGTCATCTTGCAGCAAATCTATTTCTGCCCTGCTTATGGCCTGGCTTGCAAGCTGCAAATGTCTGGATAGGATTTATTATGCTCTGACCATAACATTTTAAACTGCTTTTAATGGTAGATATTAAATCACTGCTGCCCCAATTCCAAGCTCTGTGCTGAATTTCTGAATTCCTTGGAAGGCATTTTCCCTGCCAGCCACCTTTGGTTTCTGAGAAGGACAGTAGGAAGTTACAGGGCTGTTCACAGGATGATGAAGCACTAGTTTGGTGAGGGACCTGTGTGCTGGCCAACATCCAGATATCTGTCTGGCTCCAGAGTGCAGGGCTAGAAGGACTTGGTACGGCTGTGATGTGACTGAGAGATATTTGTGTTGGTGGCTGGGTGCAGACACTCTGCTGGGACACAGTGACTGTGTGTCTCTGCCCTTAGCTTTGTTCCTTCCTAATTGAAGTATCTTTGCAACAGCAAGAAAACTGGAATTCAGTGTTTCAGCACAGAGCTGCTTACAACAAACTATTTTATTTTTGTGCATGCCTAATAAATACTGAACTGTTCAGTGTTGTTGTTCAATGTGGCTTTGTCCCTTGCTGCTGGGAGCCTCTGCATAGATTTCTCTTGAGACTGGAGAAACATGGCCGTAAAGTCCTGTGACTCTCTACAATGCTGGCTACTTCCTCCAGTGTGGCACGAGATGCACACTGTTCTGGCTGAGGCTGTTGTCTGTCACCTTTGCCTGGAGAGCGCTAGAAGCCCTAAAACAGAATTTAATGTTTCTCAAATCACTTAATAGTCTTAAAGCCCTTTTTGTCAACATGCAAAGACAGCTGTGATGGTTAGGCAGGAGATGACTTCCTTCCCAAGGAGAGGGAGATGCTGCCTTCTGTGCTGTGTGTGTTTGCAGGGGAGGCAGAGACCCACCCAGATCTTCCAACTCTCAGGCCTATGCATTTTACACAGCTGCCATCTTCCTTGCAGTAACCTAGCATGGAGCTTTCCACTTCATTAACATGAGTTCTATTTTGTGTGTTTTAACCCAAAACTGGACATCATAGGAAATAGTAATCCAAGACTAGGCTGCGGGGATTTTTTTGACATCAACATATCAAAAAAAGCTGTAAAAAATTACAGTATGCTGTGGCAGAGTTTTTCAGAGCTTGTGCTTTACTGAAGTAGAATAAGTGCAGTCCTTAATATGGTGTTTAAAACCACTGTTCATAGCAGTAGCTGCAATGATGGCAACTAGAAGCAATCTTCTGGACCAGAATAGCCAGAGGCTTAAAATTATCTTGCATTAGTTAATTTCCATCTTCTGACAGACCTGTGCTCTCCAACTCAGGGATTATTTCAATTCTCTTGCAGTGAGAGAGGCAGACTATCATCAGGTAGAGATTGGTGATCCTGGACCAGGAGTTTGAGCAAAACCACTTTCAGCAAGAATACTGCCCACAACTGGTTCCACCTCTCTCAAGTTAAAAGGAGACTGACTTTTTCTCTGCTTATTCTCACGCCTGTAAAGGTCGAGCAGAGCATTTCAACAGCACTGCTGTATGGCTTTTCCCCATATTAGAAAGGAAGGTGCTGAATATGGACATCCCAGTGTGCATGCATCTGTCTGTCTGGACCTGTCCCATCAATTAAACAGGAGCTGACGTCATATTTGAAGGTCAACTGTTTTATAACCTAATATTACCCTTTTTTTTTTTCCTCTGGGTTTATTATCTCTCTCCAACCTGCAGCTCGGCACCATCTGGTGCAGGCACACAAGGGAGAAAGATTAGAGAAAGTAAAGCAGCTTTGTTCGCTTCCCCCATTGCTTCCTGTGTACAGAGGAGCCGGCAGTCTCTTGTAATATTGAATTTTAAGTGGTGGGAAGGGATGGATAATGTAGGTTGTCTAAGGGAGGAAGAAATAGTCTGTGCTTACCAGTGATCTGTCAGGAAGTGTCTCAGGATTCCTAAGGGACTCACTGTGGCCACAAAGTGCACTTTGCTGCATTTTATTTTATATCTAAATAGTCTTGGTTTTTTATGATCTGTTTTTCCCAGCACCCATATTTTCCTTACCTATAAGTTACCACTCCTAAATGAGGCACACATGCAGTACTAATCCAGACTACAGTCTGCTTTGGAGGTAAAATTCTGTGAACACCTGTATGTACAACTGACAGAGCCACCAGGCTGTCACACCACAATCATGTTCTGCTACACAGAGATAAATTCATCTTCCCTGGTGGTATCTGACTGCATAGACCAAGAAGGTGAATAATTACTTGTGCAGCCACGGTGAAAACGCACCAGTTGTTTCTGTTTTGTAGGCAGGGTTGGGTTTGCCTGCAAGCTTCATCCTCTCTCCCATCCTCTCTCCTTTTTTTTTTTTTTTTCTCCATCCATCTGGAGGTGTGATTGATTTCTGTCCAAACTGCATGATGATTGTTTTTTGTAAAAGCAAAGCTCTCTCTAATAATATAATGATAATAATTCAGGAATGCTGATCTGCTAGGCCAGCAGAATTACTTGCAAACTAGTATCTTATTTCTTTGCTTCAAACTTGTTAATTTCCCATTCAGCTATTTTGACACAAAATGTCTTTAGCTGTAAGTAAGTATTGTATTTGGCTCCTGGAAAAGGACGGCTAATTGATGTGCAGTAGTTGGACACAGTTATACAAGTTTAGTTACAAAAACATTTGACTGACTGTGATTCACGGTATGTTTATGGCACTGTATCATAAGGCATACAGCATGCACATGGACTTATTTGTGCACCTCTCCTTTACTGCTGTGTAGCCGCCTTCTAGACTGTGAGTTTAGCAGGTTGAGAATGCTTTGTACAAATTGCTAATTCCTGAAGAGAGGGTAAGATTGGGGCTTGGGTCTGTACTTAAGTACTATCTAAGTGAAAAAAAAACACCCAAAAACATACCTTCTCTGTGCTAACTTGCCACAAGGGAAGACTAGATCTAGGAGATACTGAAATGTCATTTGACAAGAGAAGGAAAGAATGTGGAAGGTTTGACTCTTTTTTGCAAGTTTGCTTGGTTGATTTTAGAAAAAAAGAAGGATGATTTTTTTTTATTATTCAGATCATAATGTTGCCTTTGCAACCTAAAATGCTCCTAAATGTATCACTTTTGTGCTTCTAATGTTCTCTGCAGAAAGGTCTCTCACTTTCCTTTTCAAGGACAGTATAAGACATCAATATTTGGCCTAAATCATTGCAAAATCCTCTTAGCTGCCTGTTTTCACTTTTTATTTTCTTCCTACTCTTGTCTTCATTGGCATTGAAAACATGCAGCCAAGGTTGATGAGGACAAAACGTAAGCTTTGGTCAGTCTCTACCTTAACGCTTTGCAGCTTTTCATCAAGGAGGACTGTGAGAGAGCAAACTAATCTTTCTCTTTTGTTTATTCTTTCTGTCCTAATGCAGCAAGGAGCTTTAATCTGCTTTTAGAAGAGCTGAGAGCTCAGTTGCCGATCTGAAATGGTGTACTGTGACTGGTGGTGCTGAGCACTCTGCAAGGGGCTTGAGTTCCTCCATCTCAGTCTTTTCTTCTGGATGCCTGAAGATGCATACACGTTATAATTACTGTAGGCGAGGTTGTACATTCCAGATTGCCAAATGTCAGGCTTCAGAAAGGAGGTAACAGGATAGCTGGCTTTGCTGCCCAAGATTTCTGTCCCGTAACAATGTCCTGCTGACAGATATCTTGATATAGGCCCTGCTGCTACGGCCAGATGGACACCCATACTGTCCCGTGATGTCTTGGTAGGGAATGAACCAGCAGTACTGGTTCACCTGATATGCATCCAGCAAAGCCATCCCATGAGGGTCAGGTTAATGGTGGCAGTAATACTTAAGCCTCTTTTTAATATTGAAACAGTGGCTTTTTGGTTTATGTTGCTAGTACCTCTAGGAGTTCTTGGTTGGGAACAGAGTGCTGTAGTGCTCAAGTCTGTGTGAAGATTAATGGAAAACTGCAGTCTTTGCTTTGAAAATGTTTTCAAGATATAAGTAGCAGAAGCATTTTAAGTAGTCCTGTGCCTTCTGCTACTTTAACTTTCACTTTCATTGGACTGTATCAAATATTGACTGGACTATTTGCAATTGATTGTTTTTTTGATTGTTTCTCTTTGCATCTCAGCAAAAATCCCTGTTGACCATCTCTCAGGGTTTGTCTTATTTGTTTCTGGAAGTTCCTCTGTTGAGGAGTTCTGCAGGGGTTTGCTCACTGTCTCTAGTAATAATTGTGGTTTAGTGAGTTATGGAGAATAAACTAGATTGATTTCCCTTTTGCAGTCTGGACTAGAAAAGCTGATTTCCTTGGTCTGCTGTGTGCTCAAGGCCACAAGCCAAGCTGCTATCAATTTTACCTTCTTCTCCTGTGAGGAGCTAAAGAAAAGATACTTTCCAGATCACGTGTGTGGAACAGATGTGGCTTATATTACTAGATGATTCAGCTAAGACTGGTGCCAAAACAATTTTCAGAACTCTCAGCTGGCAGTCAAGTTGAGAAATAACTTGATAGAAATGCTGGGCTGGCTCTGCCATCCCTGTCTGTAACTGCAGCCATGTCAGGTGCAGTTCCCTTTGATGTAGCAAAGGTCTAATGGAGTGATAGGATGAGGGGCGTACACATAGATCTTGTGCTGTGAGGCCAGGGAAGCATGTGTGTCCAGAACAGGGTGTTGCCAGCCTGGGTGCCTGAAAAGAATACAGAAATAAATTTGTAATAGATTTGGTTAATGTGTGGAAGTGCTTACACACAGCCTGTGGCCAAATTACACACTGCTTCTCCCACTCCAAGTGTTCCTTTATAGTCAAATACCATCAGCATAGAGATCACTGGGATCTTCCTGGCCAAATGTATTTCCTTCTACCTTCTGTTGAGATTGAGAAAATTCTGTTTTCATAAATAGGAATGTGATTAGCTCACTTATTTTTCCCTTTGCAGTCACATTTGGCAGTCTCCCAGAAAGCCACTGAAATGAGCTTTTCTGAGGCTATATGTGTACAAAGACTTATGCCAGAGATGGGACTGGGCAGTTGCCTGAAAGTCTGGCACTGTAAAAGCACATTTGTTTATTTCAAACTTGTATGTATGTAGACTGAGGAGTGCAGAGAATGAGCAAAAGAGCTTGATCAAATTCAGTCAGTATGTCTGCACACCTCTTTGGACTTTGCTGATGTAAATTAGAGCACTTTAACCTGAAATCCGGTTAAACGTTTATACATGGGTGAAGTCCAGGTGAAGTGTGCAGGTGGTGCTGCCTGGGCAACACAAACCAAAGCACAGAAACTGGCTGTTTTATAACCCGTAATAGGGAAGACTTAATCTCAACTGCTGAACCAGACATGGCTTTTACTGCACAGCAGGCATTCATGGTGAATACAGGGTAGCACATATTGGCACTGGAGAATGTGGGATCTATAGTGTTGAGCCTATGCCTGTCAGAAAATACATTTATGCAAAATAATTGCAGGGTACCATCAGCCTCCAGCAACAGGAACATGGGGTCTACAGGTGGTGCTGGGGATTGTCTCCTCTCCATGTGTCCAGGAAACCTTAAGCTCTGTTAGTCTTCTGTTGAAACATATATGACATTCTGCCTTAATAAAGGGAACTAGCTGTAGGAAGAACTGTGGTTTTTTTCTGCAACTGCTGAGTCAGAAGGGGTGGAGATGAGAAACTCAGGGTTGTCATTCTTTTCCAATGGGAAAACAGTTCAGACCTTGGCACAATAGTTACTCTCAGTATCTGTCTTCTGGGAGCTCACTCTCTGGTTTAGCAACCCTACCTTCCTTCCATCAGAAGTCAGGATACCTCCTTATTGCTCCTTCATTTTGGACTGTGGTCTGTAAACCAGGTCTGACACGCCAGTGAGCAGAGCAACTGGGAAAAGCAGTCTCAATGCCACTGGTACAGCTCCTGGTAATTTGAAAAGGAGTTGAGTGTGGAATGCTTGGGCTACTGCATACTATTGTATGTATCCTTGGTATTCCATGGGAGATGATGGTCCTTTAAACAGTAGGTGGAGCTCCCCACAGTCTGTGCCTCTAAAGTCCAGCTGCGTGAGAAGGGGGGAATGTTTGCACACTCTGGTTTGTCTCTTTCTATGTAATTATTAAATAAGGGAGTTGAGGTCCCAGCTGTGCTTCTCTGGTTTCTTTTGTGTTTAGTATTGTCTGTTCTCTATCCAACCACTGGAGATTTTCATGCAGCTCAAAGTGCAGGGGCTGGTGCTTTTAAAGCAGGAAGCTTGATGTCCTTTCAGTAAGGGCAGGCTCTGTCAGCAAAATCTTGCCAAGATGCTTGTACTTTTTTACAGGAAATATTTTTTCTACCTTCGCTTGTGTCTGAGCAAAAGGCGGCACCAAGTGGCAAATAAGCTGGGCTCATGCTGCAGGGTTTCAATGACAACACTCAGCTAGTCATGAATAGCATCTCTCACACTTTGTGGCAATGCTGGCAGAAGAGGTTGCAGTGGAGCCTGGGTTAATAGTGCTGATGTGTTGCTTCCACAATAATAGAGTACTTTGTGGCCCCCGGAATGTCACTCAGAACTGCATGCATGCTTTGGTGATAAGCAGTAAAATGTTGCATATTGCGGACTGAGGTGTTCCTTGACAGCTGAAAACCCACCCAGTAATCATAAACCCAAGCCCAGGTGGATGCAAAGCTGAAACAAAATGTAATTATCAAGTTTTTATTTACTTTTACCACAAGGATTTTGAATGGAAGTGTGGGTGCTATTTGGATAAAGAGGATGTTTTGTGTATTCAAGGTGTAAAAGTTTTTAGTCACACTGATTAAGTTACTGCAATATCAGAAGTTTTCAGTTCCTCCCCTAGCTCTGTGGAGAGGATACAGTAGGCAAAAAATATTATTTAGAAGAAATGTATTTCTCTCTACTCCATGTCTTCCTGTGAGCAAAAGGAGGGAAAAGGCACAATGAAGACATTGGTTGCTTTGAACCCACTCACAGACTTGCTTAGTAATAAAACTAGGAGAAAGGAGGAGAAGCTGCTGGTGCTGTTCAAGTGGTTGCTAATCGCTTTGAGTACTGAGGGGGTGAGCTTTTATCATATTGACCTTCTTAGGGGATATTGAAAAGAAGCTGGCACTGACCTCTGTGAGGATTTAAATCTAGAAGACTCCGAGACCCTTTGTGCCCCTTTCATGGAGGAGGCAAATCTCTGTGGCAGCAACGCTCTCCCCTCTGCCTCAGGGTAGGTGCTTCAGCTGCACGGATTCAGATGCTGCACTCTCCTCTCTTGGATGAGCCCTTCACTGCCAGTGTACCACCATGATCAGGGCTGCAGGAAACTAAATGGGAGTCCTGCAGAAAAAAATCAAAATTATCCTAATCCCTGGACTCAAAGCATGGCCTATCTCCCATCCACACTTTGCTCCTGTTATGTGTAGTGCTTAAAATCTTGTGGCTGTAAGCACAAGGCTGCAGGCCCTCCCCATCCCCCTCTCCTCCTGCCTAATCCCATTGTGCTGCTTAGTCACAGCAAAGACCCTGCTAATGGGTTTAGGTGGCCCTGCTCCTTGGCTGGGTGTGCTGTGCTTTGCGTCCAGTCTGGGGTGGTTGGTGTAACTAAGAGGTCAGGTTGCACACATCTACTGCCTTGGAGTCCTCCTGGTGTGTCAGCAGGTGCCTGCATGAAGATTAGGTTTCTCTCCAAGTATCATGTCTGGAAACAAAAGCAGTGCAGTAACTAGCATGTTAAAAAATGCTAAGGGGGTGATACATTGATCTCAAACTAATAAAATGTGGCTGACAGCCCTTCTACAATCTTGGCCACAGAAGGCAGGGCCAGATGATTTCTTAAGAGCTTTCCTAGGTCCTTAAAAGTGTTTTAAGTCATAAACCAATGGTTGTGGCAGACATTGGCACTAGTAAGACTGAGGGGGAGCATTCTTCAGTTGTGGCTTTTGAGTCTCCTATTATTCTTCCATGACATTCTCCCTTAGCTAGTGAGGAGTTGTCAGAGAAATGACTATTGGGGGCTGATATAAAGTCTATAAACCTGGAATTTAGTTCAAAGTGGGAACGGTTCTGCCTTAACCAAAGGTACAAAGAAGGCAGCTGCTAGAGAGACAAAAGATGGCTTTGTGCAGTGATTCAAGGTGCAAGTTTGCCAAACACACACAGTGGAGGAGAAATAGGGACTTTCTTATTGTAGATGGCACTGAAGCATGATGATGTAATTTAAAGTTATGGAGTTCTCTAATTTGTGGCTATAAACCACAGGAACATGGTTTATAAAAAGAGGTGAGAAAGGGTTACAGGAGCTCCCAAATACCTCCCTAAACTGCAATGGGTGACATAACATGAAGGCCAGAGACAGCAACACAATACAACATTACATTTAATGCGGTCTATGAAGTTGAGCAAGGTAGCAGGGCTAGGTGGCTGCAGGGGTCTAGAAAAGGAATTGGTTAAACATTGTCAGAAGAGAGGCAAGAGGCTGGTACTGAATTAATCTTGTGAGCTAAGTAGGAGTTTGCTCTAGAATTAATCTCTTGAAATACTAAGCAATAAAGACTGGTAAGGTGTTAAACACTGTGTCGTTAATAGGCACAATTGTCCTACACCCAGGGACCCTCCGGTTGCCGGACTGAAAAAAAAAAAATCACCGGAAAGAATCCTGTGTTTCTCCAACCAGTGTTTTGATCCTCCTTCTCTCACTTGTGGCATGGAACTCCTTGAGGTGCTGCAGAGGCTTTGGCTACAAATTTACCCTTAGCAACAGGAATAGATGGGGAAAACCCAGCACTCCTACATCACTAATCGCCAGAGGAAGCAACAAGTGCCTCTAAACAACAGAAGACTGCATGATGCCAGCACAAAAGTGTGTAATAAATGCAAAAGCTTATCAAGTGAGGGAAACACAAAGTTGTAATTGATGGGAGACAGCCCTCAAAAACATTGTGTATACTAGTCTGTGGGTGAAGTGAGCAGTGGGGGAATATTGCTTCAAGAAGTTGAGGATGGAGCTGCTCTGTTATTAAACATCTGATAGCACCACAAGTTGATCTGATTAAGCAGATGGCTACTCTAGCAGTATGTTTGCTTAGTTTCAAAAGCAAAACTATAAGCAGAGACAAGCAGGAAGGAAGCAAATTAAGGTCAAAGTAAGTTCCTTCATAATAAATGCATTAAGGTGGTTAAAGGGGAGTGGCAGATCCTTCAGTAATAAGTTACAGCACACTCCCTAGGCTGGGTCAGTTTTAGTTTTAACAGAGATAGAAAACAGAGCAGAGCAAAGAACAGGTTAGATAAAAAGCAGTACTCTGACTACCCAATGAATAGGAATTCAGGCTGTTAGACTTCACTGGAGTGTCTGGGAAAAGTTGGATCATACATGCTAGTTTCAGGAGCTCTCCTCATCCTTGAAACACATTGCTTATGTGGAGTAAGCGTGAACACAGAAGTACAAAGCTTAGCCAATTTTACTCATCTGTCAGGGCACTAGATAGGATCAGACTAGAGGAGGTTACAACTCTAACAGAGGTTACTGCCCAGTCATCTTCATAGGGGTTTTTACACTGCAAGACAGTTGGAATAAATTATTCAATTTCCTTCACTGAAAAAGCTTTTCTGGCAACAGAAACACTGTGCAACGTGATTGTACAGCATACTGTATTCTGTCCTATAGGCAGAGGAAACAACACCATGGATTTGGTTACCAGATCATGTGAAGATCTTCAAAGTTTACAGGAACTTGCTTCAGCAAATTACTTCAGTGCTGGCACAACCCTCAGTGGGACAGTCCAGTACAGTGCACAAGGAGAGGTTTTACCAAACTTGGTGGTGTTCACAGACCACCAGGAATGTAACCTGTATTGAGAGTTTGTCTTGGAACAGGCCAGGCTTGTTCTTTCTTTACCAATCTCTAGACATAACTGAGTTGATAGTTAAGATCTGTATGCGGCAAGAGTAAGTATGGACTGTACTGTGTGCTGGGACTTACATGACACTTGAAAGAAAGGGCTGGAAAGCAAAACCTGTCAAGTATTGTTCTGCTTTGTCCTTCTGTCAAGTGCTAGCCTTGGGCCTGAAATGTCCTGGAAAAATTGCTTCCAATGACCCATGAGGCTATTTGTTTCATGGAAATGAAATCTGTGCAAAACTGCTTTCTTCACCCTACCTTTAAACACAGAGCTTGGTGCAGGTCAATGTGGTGCTTCTAGGAAGTGCAAACAAAGGGTTGCAATAGTGCCCTGGAAGGTGCTGCTTGGCCAACAGATTTCTCTCTATTTAGGAGCAGAGTTGTCACTTCGGAGCTTGCACACAGATTCCAGTGAGACATGTGTGAGATGGTTCCTCAGGAATATGTCTAGTTGCTGTCCTCCACAAAGCTTAACATCCCAGCCCCTCTTTAGGGAATCACAGAGCTGTCAGGTCCTGCTTTGGAGGATGTTGGTACTCAGTGCTGCCATCAGGCTGCCTGGGCTCCGGGATAGAAGCATGCTCTGTGGAATGCCACCCCACAAACTGCAAGGCATAATCCATTTCTGGTGCCTTGGGGTCTTTCATCCTCTCCTGAAAAACCAGACAGCTGGCTTTACAGGCAGAGTGATGGACTCAATAGACAGTTGCTTCTTCTCTGAGGTGGTTGTAGCTCCAATCTGACTGATACATGTCAGCAGAGTGGGATGGACAGAGAAAGTGGTTTTTGCTAACAAATCCCCATATCTTCCCTTTCACCCTGATAGAATTCTTCTGTAACAGCTTTCTTACTAATCTCTCCTATATCAGCTTTAATTTAGCAATGCACAAGCCAGACAAAGTTTGTCAGTTCATTCCCCTGGAGCAGGATTTGTTAGCCAGCAGTGCCAGAAGGGATGTGTTTGCCCTGGTGCCCTATTCTCTTTGCCCCAGTCTCTGTTATGCAGTGATTTGTCTGGACTGATAATACTCATACCATTTACAAAAGCAATCTGCCCAGACCTGTCATTGCCTGATAAAGAAGTTTTTTTTCCTGATCATCAAGCCTGGGCTGGAATATAATCTTTCTCTTCCTTCTAAAGCAACCATAGAACAGCCTAAACTGTTAAGATACTGCTTTAGGGAAGAAACAGATTAAAATAATGAACTGAGCCATGGCATTTGCTACTGCAATCTAGGTGGAGTGTCCTCTGTGTGGTAAACTCCTTTTTCCTTTGATGGGAATGACCATGAGTGGGGTGAAAAGGGTGATATGGTATGAATGTTTGTTGTCTTCCATGCTGCAGAAGAATTACAGGCACCAATAAACATAGCAGATGGCCATTGAAATGCATTTCCCATGACCCGTAGTTGCAGTACAGTTTGTTGCCCCATGACACGTGAAGGCCAAAATACAAATGCATTAAAAAGGAGTTGTGCAGATTCCTAGAAAATTTGTCTGTCAATGACTGTTCAACACTTACAAGTGTGCATGCAGAAACCTCTAAGCCACAAACTGCCAAAAAACAGGGAAGGTGTGTCAGAGGAGGTATTGCTGTAGGGTACTTTGCCTTTTCACACTTTCCCCTGAAGTTTCTACTCCTGGCACTGTCAGACTGTCCATGGTCGGTGAATTGACCGAGGATTGTTTTTCTAACGTAGCTGAACACTGACTGTTGCTTTGCCATGATCTCTCTCCAAGCCTGTCATTTGCACAGACTTCTCACACAGGCATCCCAGTCAGAGCCTGCTTGCATGAGGCATTGCCTGAATGAGAATTGGAGCTCACAAGTTCCCTTTTCACACAAGTAGGGCAGCTCCTCCAGTGTAGGTGAGAGAGGAAAGGCAGACACAAATATCATGAGCAATAAAGATGTTTAAAAATAAATGGCATAGCAGTTTGGTTGTGCAGACAGATCAACTGTTTGGCTTTATTCACCTCTGTGAGCTTCTCTGATGTGCCCACCATTGTATTTTGCAGTTGAGTACCTTCTCATTCCATCTTCATTTGCTGAGCAGTTGTCTCTGACACTTTGACTACAAGGATCTCCAAGTATGTTAAAGAGATAAACACATTTTTTTGGCATCTTAAACTATCCTCACTCATAGTAGTAGAATTTTCAGACCCTGTTTTTCAAAGGATTGAATATGAAACTCAACAGTTCAGCCACAGGGAAGGTGATGCTGCTGCGTGTTTGACTAGTGTCTGAATGGGTGATTTGTACACCACAGACCCTTCTCTCTGGAACCAGCCAGGGATGTGCTTTGTAGCCGGCTGTGTCACAGTCTTTCTTAAGGATTGCAATCTAAGACATGTAATTCAGTAAGCTTGTTTTGCTGGAACAAATGTTATGATCACACATGAATAGCTCTTAGTTTATGGGACTGACTGGTTGTGTGTTTCTCTGCTTTCCCCTCTTTCACCCACTGTCCCTGCTGCTAATTGTTTTTCATCGAGTTTATCCAATATTTCTCAGTAGACAGGAATATCATCAGCCATTCATTAGATCTCTGTTGAAATGGTTTTTTCCTAGCCAGGGGTTCAGGCTCTGATGTCAATTCTGAAAAACTTAAGGGTGGAAAGAGACTTCCAGTGTTGGAAATGCTGGTCTGTGATCTGTTATGTTCTGCAGTTGGATACCTTTTGGCCAGGATTGTTAGGAAAAGGCATGCTGACAGTGTTCAGTGTTGGCCTTTTCCCTCATAACAGGTTCTTCACACGCACACACTAATGTTGCTGGGTTTCTATTCCAGTTTTATTTTTGATGCGTGCACCTCTTTTCCCCAGCCCTCACTCTGCCCCTGTCACCGTAGCATCCAGCATGGGCCTTTGAGTGAGACTTTCAAACTCACACTGTCAACTTCTTCAGCTCCAACAGCAGGTGAGACAGATGGCTGGGTTGATTTTTAAGGCCATACATAGGTGTTAGGTTGCTTTACTGTGTTTCTGTGACTTTAGAAGCCTGTGTGTGCAAAGATCATATAACACCAGTTCATGTGCCACAGAGATTTGCAACTTAAAGCTTTTAAGAAGAGTTGTTGTATTCCTTTAGGATTACTTGTATATTTAACCTAAACTCTCTTCTCAAAGCGTCACATTAAAACATGACTGTTCTCAAAAGCTGCATGCATAGCCTTTCTGACATATGCAAAAAATACGCTATTGGTTTTACCTTAGCTTTATTCCTTAGCTGGTCACAAGTTCATTGCTTTATTCCTATTTATTTATTATTTGCAGTGTCTAGCTATGTAACCTCATTGCTTAGCCCATTCTGTAATTAGTTCTTCACGTCTACTAGGAAAGAAAATAAACCCATGCAGTTTGCATTACAAATCACTGCAAGCTGGTGTATCTCAGCATTGACAGTGTAGCTGTTCTGCACTTTCGTGTCTCGTGAAAGCTCATTGAGTAAATGTTTTATAGGATCCAACCCAGTTCCCACTTCATGGAAAAAAATCTTATTGGTTTCAGTGGTATATGGATCACTCTTCTAATCTATGAAGCAATGTCGGTGTATTCTTCTGTGGATTTTAGCATGACTGTATGCTGAATGCCATAATGACTGCTGCAATATTAGTCTGCATATTTTCCACTGGGGTGTGAAATCATTTTGATGTTTGGAACTGCTCAGATATTTTTCTAAACCATTGCTTATCTCTGCATGGGAGCAGTGTACTGTAATAGCCTTAGGACTGACTGAATATTGTATGCTACTGGACTCTGAGTTCTCCCTTAATCCACAGGATTCCTACAGTCTTTTTGAAAACAAGGATAGGGAAAGGGGGAGGAGGATGTGAGAAAGATTTTGAAAAGGAATTTGTAATGAACCTCTTCACACTAGCTGTTAGCTATTACAGGTCTATTACTGTGGTTTTCTGTATAAACTGTCTGATGTCTTACTTTGAAGCCATGCTGTATATTTCCATCGTGTTTTTAATCTTTGTAGCATTATTGAAGCATATCTAAATGCTACCAAGAATTTTTCACTAACTTCTAATCTGTGCAGTCCCTGACAATGTTTCAATGTAATAGTAAAGTATTTTTGGCAGGTGTGCTGCATATACACAGCGATTTCAAAGTGCATTTAAAAATAATTTTTGTGTGTTACTAACACCTCCTGTATCAACACTCAAAGTAGAATTCTGTATGGTGAGTTTGCTTTCTTTATGCTGTCAGGTTTCTGCACTGGATTCATCCTGAAGAGTTCATCAGAAACAGGCTACTCTCTCTGCTTCTGCATTTAGCCTGTTGCTTTCATGCAGTGCCAAAATAGTGATTCCAGATACTAACGTCACATTTTCTATAAAGAATCATCTGTATAAAACCAGGACTGTGCAACTTCCCCTTCCCTTTCTTCTGGATATAGCTTTGCTTTTTCTGTCTGGTTAATTTTTAACCTTGTTTAGTTTTCCTTAGAAGTAACAGCTCTGCTACCGATATGCCATTTCTCTGAAACAACTTTGCAAATCATTTTCTCTACATGGCAGAGTGGATGCTTGTCCCTTCAGGGTCATGAAGGGCACGAGCTGCAGTATGCTGGCATCCTTGTTTCGGTTCCCGTTTCAAAGAGGATTTTTGCTGTAGTGTTGCATTTCTGCAGACCACTTGTCCATCTTCTGGTATTCTTTTGCATGACAGTGGGAGAGCGAAATGCCACTGAGTCAGTGGGTTAAACAGATTGTGAGGATCAGCTGCAATGGCTGAGCAGGGCAGATGAAGCCCTTGGCTGCAAACTTGGTACCCTCAAGTCTTGGTGACCTTGTGTAGCATTGCTTTTCAGAAGGGGACATCCTTTGACTTTTTCCTGTGGTGACAAAGAGCTCCTTTCATGGGCTCATCCCAGAACACTGATAGCATCAGGACAAGATCTATCAGCAGATCTGTCTGGGTAGCAGGTGAGAGAAGACCTTCCTTAAGCAATTCTTGCTTTTTCTGGCTTTTGTTGCTCTGAGTGACCCATCTATGCAGCAATGGCAATGAGCTATAGAGCCCTGCCATCCATCCTCTGTGAAGATGTGGAAATAGCAGCTTCCAGGCCACTGATGGTGACAGCCTGGGGAGAATTGTCTTGGCACAAGGAGTGCAGAAGTGCTTCACTCGCTTTTGGTGCCAGATGTCTGCTTATTTCTGGCTACTGGAGTAATGCCAGCTCTGGGGTGGGTGTGGAAAAAGGGATTTGGGTAGTTAAATGTGGGAAGGGGAAGAGAGGTCAGACCTGTTTGCTCCTCAGTGCCTTACAGAATCTTCTTACAGCAGAAGCCTTAAGGGTCTGAATGTCTTGCTCTAACACCCATGGGCAGCTCTATGATCTGTCCCCAGACTCACTCCTAACTACTCTCCTTTTTAAACATCCATATGAAATATATGGGATCTGGCCTCACACATGCTTGGCATGAACAGAGCCAGAAATATGCCATGGGAATCATGCTCATCCTGAGAAGTCTAGCCAGGAGCACAATTGAATCAAGTCAGATATGGATCACAGGGTCAGGATAACGATTAGTCCTACCCTTCCCCCTAGTTGTAATTAGCTGTGGTGATGTCACCCTCTGTTCTGACTTCTTGCTGGCATTAATTACAGAACTGCAAATTTCCTGCCTTTCCCTTTTAATTGCTCTTTGGGAAGCTCAGAGTTTACACCCTCTGTTTAATGTCTGCCAGCAAATTTCCTCATGACATGCTACAGGACCTAACTTCTGGCTTGTAGCATTGCCTGGAAATGGACTTGATTGGGGTGTTTGCTCAGGTGCCTTTCTGAATGTGAACACATGTGGTTAGAAATGATCCCTCTGCTTCTCTTGAGCTTGTATCCTTTCATCCCATTTAATTTTGGATTCAGTCTTGAGGAGCAAAAGGTGTTTAAAACCAGCAGTGAAGTTGACCCTCCCTTTAAGAGAATTCTGTCCCCCACTAAATGAGTGTTTTTCTGTTGGAGATCTCATCTCTGCTGGTGAGACAGGGTTCACTAAGTCTGAACTGGTACAGTTCTCCATGGCTTGAGTGGCATGGAATGTGTCCTAGTCCCGTGAGGACCCTTCAGCCTTTGATTTGGACTCTACCTGCTTCAAGGGCTATGGCCAACTAACTATTGCTCTGTGCAGCCTCTAATCACCAGGGTCAAATGGAAAGTGTAAGAGAGTACAGCTACAGGGATGACGGAAGGAGATAGCAGTGATTGTACTAAGAGTTATCAGGGGAGAGAAGGAGGAACTGTTGAGAGCAAGTGAGATCCTGGGAGCCAGGAATGTGTCAGAACGAACTGGCTGGATCCCCGTTAGATCAGAGCAGGCTGTCCTAGTTGAAGTGTTGAATCTTCAGGTCTGGTCTGTCAACCCCTGAGTTAGGCTGGTGCTGAGAGAAGGAAAGGAGCCTGTCTCCTCTGTTGAGGTGCTCCTCTTAGTCTGTGGGTATGCAGGGCTGCCTGTATCCTCAAGCAGACTCCCCAGCATAGAAGCTGATGTGCAATGTGAGGAACCAAGGCTCTGCACTAATACTCATCCATTTAGAGAAGATTGTAAAAGTACTTTCCAGTACTAGCTAAATCTAGAGCATTCATGCCCCTGATCTTCATATTTGTTTTGCAGCCATTTATTTTCCTGGATGACTTCTCTGCCTTGTGTATTTTGCTCTGTACAGACCTCAGGAAGGTGGCCTCGTGGCTTCTTCAGTCAAACATCTCCCAGTCAATCCTCCTTTTATTTTGGGTGCCTCTCCCCTTTCAAGTGGGGTGCATCTGTGACAATGGATCCATCATTAACATAAGAGGGAACATATCCCATAATCAGGAACCTTCTGTCTCAAGAGAAGTGTTTATTATACACAACTTGTTAGGGAGTGTCAATCAACTAGGCTCCCTTTGTTACACCATAATGCATCATTAATGATGGCTGCTGCTGTGCATTTAATTTCTTTGCACACAGGGGCCTTGTCTCTGTCTCCTCATCCCCTTCCCCCTCTTTATAATCACCAGCACAGAAGAAATTAATAAATCAATCCATGGAAGGAAAGCTACAGACTTGATACAGGCTAACTTTGGTGTTCTCGCTCTCACTGAGCTGTACCTTAGTCTTGGAGAAATCTTTTGGATGTCACTAGAGCTATTTGGGTTTACTTCTTGCTCCACATCCTGAGAAAGGAGATTGGTGCTTGCCCGTGCACATATGTGAGCATGGATAACTGGCCATGTACAGAAAGGCCAGCGGGATCTCACCAAAGTGGACTGTTGAGTCCTGGGGGTGCATGTCACATCCTTTCCAGCTCCTCATTTTTGTATCACCCTTTTGGATCTTTGAGCCCTGAGAACATGCTGATGCTTTGCTGATTAACAACTTGCTCACTCAGACCAACTCAATTAACTTTAAAGAAGAATGGTTAGCTGCTCCGGGGCTTGAGAAAGGTGGATGAGAGAAAAAAGCTTACTGGAGGCTATATGTTCACTAAGAAAGTCAGTGCCTCCCCTGGAATTTTAAGGAGACCACAAAGACTTAAAGAAAAACAACCTGGAAAATCCCCAGTTTAGAGCGGTAAGAGAAAATGCTAGTCATAGTGTAAATGAACCTAACTATGTGGTCTGGGTCGAGCCTGTTGGAAGCCCTGAAGCTCCTACTGTCAAAGTTTGCAGCCTTCATCTACAGCTGAAATTCAGCATGCCAGTGATGGCTAGGGTATTCTGCCTTCTGGCTGGAGTCTGCTAATTGGTTTTGGTTGATCTCCCTGTCTCATTTCTTTCTGTTTGAGTCTCTTGAGGGCTTTTTTTTTTGAACAGAGAGGGCCAAGTCCTGATGTGAACTGTGGATACCAAATTCTGGTTTTGTTGCCCTTTCCAAGATTAGAAATTACTTGGCTTGTCTGGGTTCTTTCCTGCTCTGCTGAAAATCCAGTCCCATTCTGTGATCCTGAACCAGCTGCCTGGTGTCTCCTGGCACCCCGTCTTACCAAAGTCCTTATGTGGTTCTGCCTGCTCATTTATGTCACTTAGGTACACAAGACACTGATGTTTGTTCACATGGAAACAGTGGTTTGTGTGGTCATTCAGGCAAGAAAGCAAGGAGTGGCTTGCATTGAGGGTAGGACACCCTCACAAACATTTCAGCTCCATTGTCCTGGGTTTTTCTAAAGGAGGTCCTCACCTTGACCTGCTACCAGTTTGTCAAAAAGACCTGTAGCTACTTCCCATCAGTCCTGAGGACACTGCGTAGGAATTGGAGGAGAAGAAAATTCAGTCAACTTCAGATGGACTTCCTTAATTCTTTCTCCCCACATCCTTGGCTCCAGGCCATAGTCTTTTGGGATTTTCGTCTGGCAAACTGCTTTGGCAGAGGGCTCCAGGCTGAGTTCCAGCTTGTTCGCCTTTGTCCTGTGCATGTTGGGGCAGCCAGGCCTGGATGTGGGTGTCTGGTACTGTCAGAGGGGATCCCACTCCTGTCCATCTGCATGGACACAACCTCTCCCATGTGTCAAAGCCAGGGAAGAGGAAGCACATGTCCTCTGCTGGTTACCAAGAGGGAAAAGCTTGCCTCTGCTGCCCTTGGCCAACAGTTTGGCCTTTCAGCCAAGACCATCCCCCTGTGGAAGGCAAAAGGTCATGAGTGGAGCTGTTTTAAACACCTGATAAGCAGAGTTGTGGCAAAAACCTTTGATCATTTTTCGTCTGAAGGGAGTAACTCACAAAACTGCATTGCCTCAATTTTCCATTGTAAAGGAAAAATAACAAGATTTGATGTTTCTTTTCTGGAACAGAGCACTTGAAGTTTTTGAAATGTTTTGCATATTTTCTATTTGCTGTTCCTGTACATTTATGTCTGAAATATTTTTAGATTCTTCCTCTTGTGAATAATTTCAGAGGTTTTATGTCCTTTGTTTCAACTCCAAAGGAAGTCAAATTTCAGAATGTTTAAATCTTGGTCATAATGGATTTCTGTCTTCTCTACTGCTCTGCGGATGTATTTGATATTTAACAAACACATACTTCAGTACAGAGGAGGACAAATTTTACCTTTTGTTTCCAGTTTTTTTCTAAGACCCACTTGTTTCACTGAAGTCACGATTCTGGAGTTGCTGTTTCCACTCTAAGGTTGCTTTCTCCTTCCTCTCAGCGCTAATTCTAGGGGCCTCCAGTGGACCAAATAGTCTTTGGTGCTGGGCTGTCAACCTGTTTTCCCAGGAGAAGAACATCCCGCTTAGAATAAGGGAGTCAACCTGGATTCAAAATAGTGCTGAGGCATAAAGTGCCTCTCAGTGTGATAACTTGTAGAGTTTATACGAATTAACAGAGATCCTAAATCCACAATACTGGGAGAAGAGTGTGAAGATGTAGATGTCAATACATGTGTCTAATAAAAAGGATTTACCAATTTATGCTGTCAGGAGCTGTCATTTCAGGTGATTAGAAACGGATCAGCTGACACCTGGTAGTTTTGCAAATACCTTGCTTTCCTGCAACCGCTTCATTTCTAGCTGGTTTTGAAGATTACATGCAGGGTAACTCTTCGTTATTGCCCACATGCACTCTTTGTCCCTGGCTGCTCTTTGGCTACATTTTCACTGTTGGTGAAGTGATTGGTAGCCAGTAATGCCATTGTGAGGTAGCTTTATTTGTAGCATAAGAGGGGTGGAACTGACAGATTTCTCGCTTTTAATTAAAGCAGTCTCTGAAGAAAGAAACACAGAAGACAGAAATTGTTACTGTTGAAGGCTGCAAATAAAAAAGGAACTTTTATCACTCTGGAGATCTGTCCTCTACAAGGATTGGGAGGGAGCGTGGAGCAGAAGCTAGAGAACTGCATTCATGGAGTGAAACTTCACATGCCCTTGGCTACGTCTTTCATTAGGAAGAGCCTGCCAGCGCTCTGCTGAGCACAGATCCCGACCCACCTATCTGGTCTTGTGCTCTCACTGTATAGATGCTTCTGCTTTCATCTGTTTCTACGTTAAATACTGCCACCTGAAATATGCAGTTCCCAGAGGACACTCAGTCAAATGTTAGCGAAAGGCTGGGATCTGTTTCTTTGCATTTTGGTTTGAATATAAAATCAGTGTAGGAGAGTGAGGGGGAGGCTGAGCCTAGGAGCACTAGGAGGAGCACAGCTCTCTTCGCTGGCCTTTGCATTACCTCCAGAGCATTCTTTGTGTATGCAAGATTATGAACTCTGGGACTTGGTTATGCTGCCAACTTCATTTTGGTTTTCTCCTCTGCCTCTGAGACTGTATTATAGCTGAAGCAGAGCTAGCAGGCAGTTAACCTGAGCGCTCTACCTTGGAGATGTGCTACCCTAGATAATAACATAGCTTTTACCAAAATTGTTTGAAAGAGGTCTTGACGGCTAAGTTTCTTGGCAGAGCTCTGTTATCTCTGGATGGAAGCTAAACAGAGCCTGGAAGGTAACCAAATGCCAGGAGCTGGCCTGTCTGCTATGTCAGACATCTTAAATGGCAGAGTCAGAGGGTGGCCACATCCAGAAATAGCGAGGGAGTGAGGCTCTCAGCTCCCTGTGTGCATGTAGATGCACATTGCAATCAAAATTTTGTCTTGTCACAGGCTGTGAGTCCCTGAGGATCCCCTTGTGAAGGATCTGAAGGGTGGAAGGCTTTTGGCTCTGGTACTGAGCTGCTGTGCCCCTGATGCATCAGATGAGTGCTGGAAAAGGCCAGGACTTGGACAGATGGAGTAACGGAGATTGGAGGCAGGGGAGCCTGGCCTTGTGCCAGCCTGTGGAATGGGATGGGCAGACCACAGAGAGGAGCTGGAGTGGGGAGGTCACAGGAGGGTAATCCTCAAGCAGCAGTGAAGGCTGCAGCTGTTAGTGTTAGAGCATGGCATTGCAGAGGTTTTCTTCTGCTGTGCTGTGAGTATCGGCAGAGGTCTGCAAGTCCTGAGAGCTGGGTAAAGTGGGGTGCTGATAGGCTTGTCCCCTTCTTTTGGTCAGTCCTAGGGCATGTTCTAGAACATTCAGCTGAAGGTGGAAGAGCCTGGAGGTGTGGAGTCCTGGACAGAACCTTGTCTGGTGTAGTGTGGGGCTGTGAGAGCTATGGAAGTAGATGGAAGGGAAGGCAGAACCTGGGATTTGGATATGCTGGTGTGTGTTGTGTTAGAATAACTTCTGAATTCGACTTGCATTTGTATTGCCCTTTGCTCTAAGTTGCAGCACTCTGCCCTGTCTCAGTGCTCTTTGCAGGTGCCCCAGTGAGGCAAGTGGGGCACTCTGGTGGGAACAATTAACTCACACTGGGCAGAGGAGCAAGTGAGGAGCCCAGCAGTAAACCTGGTAAGCAAGTGAGGGCTCTTTAGGCTCCTGGAAGATGCTTGCTATTGTCCCTGGCAGAGGGACCCAAATTGTGCTGCACTGTAGGACCTGGCAGGAAGGCAGTGGCCCCTGGAATAGAGCCTTTCTTCCCTGCTCACTGTGGCGTTTCTAACTCCTCTAGTACGAGTGTACATTGCTACTGTTCTGTTTTGAGTCTGAAGAGGGTTTGGCTGTTTGAAAGAACTGTGAAGGGGATAACGGGAAATCCATCAGAGTTTCTGATGTGAAAGTGGGCACTAGAAGATCACAGCAAGGCAAGGACCATGAGGTGCTGAGAAAAGAGGTACTGATTTCCTGTGCTCTGGAGAAGGAAGGTTTCTGTCCTTGGAAGAGCATACCCTGTCCTTGCCACCTCTAGGGCTGCAGGCAGATCCTTTTTTGGAGTGTTTTGGAGGATATTGCTGTTCCGGGAAATAATACTTGAGATCCTTCTGTCCTTTTCCTAGCAGTGCCATCTCTCCATATCCCTATATGAGACTCAGTGGCTTTCACTTGACCATTGTTTGACCTCAGTATATTTGTAGAGAGAGCTGATGCCAACCATCCAAAGGGAACATCAAAGGGAAGAGCAGTGAGCTGGTTTGCTAAACTTGAGACACTCAGAGGTTGGACTCTAAAATTAAAAGCCCTTGGTGTATTTTTACTTCTGCTCTGTTTTCTTCAGCTTTTTAAGTGAGCCTCATCTCCTGCAGGGTATTTTTGGTTATTTGCTGCCGTGATGGGTAGGAATTGCTCATTTATTTTCATAAATTTAAGCTGAGACTTTCGTCCCATTTTAGGATTCTAGAAACTGGGGTCTTCAGAAAAAGACAGAAGGCAGGTAAGAAAGAATTTGCAGTATGGCAGAATGCTGAATACTGAACACTTGTCAGGCACCTCCAGAACTTCTTTGCTAAAGGCCCGGACCTGACTGCAATGCAAACACTTGTCTGCAGCTCAGGATTTGGAGGCTTTGGGAGAAACAAGTCTGTAGGTGTCTGTTAGGTTGGTACATGGAGGTGATGGATGAGAGTGGATCCTGTGTGTCATGGCCAAAAATGGTTTAACAGGACATAATTATTTCTGTCCAGCTGGCAGGGACTGTTGGGAGCAACTGTCTCAAAAATGCAGACAGGTCTCCATTTTCCTCTCTCTATTCACTGGGAAGTTCACTGGCTCTGGCAGCAATTCTGTGCAAAGGCTGCCTAAGTCCAGCCCCAGCCCTGATTCTTCTCATTCTGCAACTTAGGATGTGCCAGAACAGGCACGTCAAATAGTTACAAAGGGTGTGAATAAGCCCTGGGAAAGAGCAAGCAGGCAGCTTGGTTTATGTTTCCTTCCCTGTGTTTGTGTGAGTCATGGAGCTGGCGGCAGTCCTGCTTTCACTTCGCAGAGACCAGAAATAAGGTGTAAGAGCCCCTCACTAATTTGCTGAAAATAGCCAAAAGCCAGGCTTTTAAGATACTCAAAAGAGATTGCATCTCCTCAGTTTATTGATTCTTCTTCTCCCTGCTTCAAGTTAACAGCTTTTAAAAGACAGTCAAATGGGAAGAGCATGCACACTGCCAGCAGCGTGTGGCTGTCTGGCCCAGCCCTTGCCTGGTTGGTGCGTGTGTGTGACCTTGCAGGCTGACCACAGGGCAGTCAGTGAGATGCTGTGTGGAGGCACACATTTGAAGTAACAGAAGGGGTAAAAAATCGCTTCGCCTGTTGCCCTGCAGATGCTGGTATGCCATCCCAGTGGCACAGCAGCAGAGTGGATGCCTCTCCACCATCACACACCATCTCTGCCCTGAGCAGTCCGAGGCCAAGGGCGTTTGCACCAAAGCTGGTGCAAGTCTCTAGCAGTTGGGCCATGCCCCTGCCATTCTCCAGTACATGGCGCAAAATACCAGCTGAGTGCCTTGCAATGGTGCTAACTCATAATTGCCTTTTTTTTTTTTTTTCTGTTTTGAATCAAGAGTAATGTTAAATTTTAGGTTGTCATTAAAACTCCAGCTTCTGGAGCCATAGATGATGCTGTGAGAATCCTAGCTTTGTTTCTGAGGAGGGGAAAGAAGTCAAGAAGGCAGTCTGGCAGCTTGTAACTTGGGGACAAGTAATGGACTCCGTGTTCCTTCCGTGTTTCATGGGTGAAATCCATGTTCTAGGTTTTGAACACAAGGGTTGGCAGAGCAGCCTCTGATCCAGCTGATGTGTTGGGAAAAGCAGGAAAAGTGCTTCAACTTGCAAGGGACACAAGGCTTGCATGATGGTCACGTATTCAGGTCAGCTCAGCTGAGCAGAAGGGGAAATAGGTGAGAGAGACTGCTCTCATTTCAGCCACTGGGGTGGGGAACGCAGCTGTAGTTTGGGGCTCACTGAACCAGGGCTGTTTATGTGCCAAGCATCTCAAGCAGGCAAGAGAACCACCCATCTCCCAGCATTCGTCCTTCACGCAGTCAAGCAATTGCTCTTTAGCAATGCAGTTTCCCCTGAAGCTCAATTCCTGCATTTCCTCCGTGCCTTAAGCGGTCTATGCTTCACTTGTTTCCACATTTGTTTCTTCTGTTACACAAACTCTGGTCTCAGGCCTCTGAGCTGAAATACTCTGGGCTTTCAAAAACATGAGTCTGAATTGCAGAGTCTCTGCCTCCTCTCTGCTGCATGACCAACGCATCTTTCTCTTGGCAGAGTGAGTAACAAAATCGGAGAGCTTTAGTGAGTGTTGCTGTTTGATGCTTAAAACCTGTTTGTCTTCTGAACTGTCACAGTTTTTCTTTAAGCCCAGACCACATTCCACTGGATTCAACAATTATTCCTCAAGGAATCTTCAAGCTTTGTGGCCATGTGATGGCTCTGTTTGCCACTTCATTCACTTTTCCTGCTTCCTCTGCTATTTTCTGAATGTGTTCCAGGTCCTCAGGACCTGCTACCCTGTCTTCCCCAAAAGAGAGGATTTACTCCTCTGGTCTTTAAACTAGCCCTTCACCCAGGCCCCTGGCAACAAGTGATCTGCCCCTCACTTTGTCTGACTGCTGAGGTTGGGCAGACATGCCCTACACACCATCCCTTTCCTTTCTAACTAGAGTAGCATAGGAAAATGAATATGAAGATTTAGAAGTATCCATTCACCTTCCTCTTATCTGGACTCCTGACTGAGGACGGGTTATGGGGGGAAAGAGAACATAACAAGACACCCTGCATCCTGCCCTGCAGCATCAGTGTGCTGTCCAGGCATTATGTTCCAATAGCTAGAAGTCAATTCTGGAGTTTGAAATGGGCTTGCTGGTGGGCTGTATCCCAGCAGTATCTCCTGTGACAATGTCTGAGCAGTGTTTGCAGGGTGGGGAGTGTTCTTGAGTAGAGAAATAGTGTTTGTGTCATGCATTAAGGTTTGTGCTGGCTTACAGCTACGGTGCAGGTGTGACAATAGGTATTTAAATGCAGCTTCAGAAGTGTCTGTAGGAGATAGCCAGCCCCCCTGAAAGCTGACGCTGTTGCTGGGCACGGTGCTGTGGTGCATGTGGTGGCAGTGTTACTAACACAGTGCTTGTGGTAGCTAGTTTGCTATTTCTGCGAACTCCAAGCATGCTTGGCTTCAATGCTCCGTCATTCCAGATGTGTTATGCATCGCCAGTTGTTCACAACTATCAGAACACGCACATCTAAGGCTGCATTAAGTGCACCCACTTCTCACTCTTGAGTTTGTTCCTTTGCTGCCCCATACCTCAGCTGACACATAGGAAGTTTAATGGATCCTGGTACTACAAGTGGAGTCATGCTGTAACCTCCTACCTCTTCTGCAGGTCACGGCACCCTCTGCACCTCTACATTGTTCTTAGAAGGGTCTGTATCTTCAATCTCTGAGAAGTCACACTGATAAAATAGGAATAAAATTTCCTTGAGTAAGAAGCAAGTTTTGGCTTCCTTTCTTTCTGCTATTTAGATGCATTTAAAATTTATTTAGTTCAGAAATTTTATACACTGGATTAAAACATGCAAACATGACTCTACAAGAACACAGTTTTTGTTGAGATTTTTCTTAATGCTCTCTTCTCCACCCCCATCTCTGGGTAGACTCTCCATTTATTGCCTTGAAACAGTTCCAAAACCCCAGTTCTGGTCTTCAAATACACATGGGTGTATGTGCATTCCTAGATGATCCCCTTTGCATTTAATTTTGAATACTCCTAGATTACTTTTGTTGTATTAGCTCGGTTTTGAGGATCAAAGTAAATAGGGGAAACTGATTAGTTAGGTGTTGATTTCACCTTTAGTCAGACTCTCTGGAGTGTTCTGTCCTTAAACCGAAGTACCTACTTCCACTTAACACAGGAACAGCTCCTGTGCAGGTGTGTGCTTGCTGTGACTTTGCTTGCTTCTTGACGAAGAAATAGAAAATCTAAATTTTGAACTAAATTTATCTGCAATGACTCATTCAGAGCACTGCTATTTTCATAACTTAGAAAAATGCATTAGCAATAAATTCTTGACAGTGCTTCTATAAACAGCAATTGTTCTGCTTTGAAGCTGTAATGCTCAGTGCCTGCTGAATTGTGCTGCTATGCAAAGTGGCATAAATACACAAAGAGAAACAACCCAAAAGGAGCCCTGTACAGATGGTTTGGACAAAATGCTGGACTTTCCCTTCAGTTGTCACAAGCTGAAAATCTGGCATTAAGTAGGATTTCTAGGCAGGTTTGGTGTCTATCTTCTGGCTTATCCTCTCTTAAAGATGTATCTTGAGCCCACCCTGTACGCCGTTTGCTACCAGAGAACTTCTGGCGTGCACCAGATGAATAGATTTGGCAAGCGTGTGTTGGCAGCTGGTAGCCCGGTGCAGGAGGTCTCTTTCCTCTCTTGCAAGTAATTGTGTCAGAGTTGGCTTCATCTTCACTGTAAACCCTAGCAGGTGGCGGGCAAAGATGTTTGTGTGGCATGAGGCTCCTTCCCGCTGCAGTGGGAAGCTCTCCCGCTGTGTCCCTCCGGATGGATCGCGGTCTCCCTCAGCTCCCCCAGCCCGCACCGCGCTCGCCGGTGCACTCTTGCCATCTGCTGGCACCACAGAGCAGCGCACGCACCGCTTTTCCCGGAGCTTTCACAATCCTGGCATGGATCTCTGGCACCGAAGGGCAATGACTGTGCCCATAGAACGGCGGAATGTTTCCTGTCTTCTCGTTAAGGTGACTGGGTAACTTGACTGTAAGGTTTGAAATAAGGTTTGACGCTCAATGTCATGATCTAAAGGACCAGCAGCAAAGTAGAGTGTCCCAAGCGTGGGAAAGCAAAGAGATGTTTTAGAAGGGTTGTGATTTCATAAGACAACTTTCTGGGAAGAGATAAAATGATGCTTCTTCCTCAACCACAAAGCTCTGTGGAATATTTCTTGCTTAATTTCTGAGTATTCACAATATAATTTGGGGAAGGGAGTTGTGGTTTAGCCACCGATTCTAATTTACGGCGTCCTCCTAGTGGTGTCCCTGTCTGTAGGCAGAGGGTGCCAGTGACACGTCTAAGCACAAGCAAATGTTGCCTTTTTGGAAATCTGCATATTTTTGCCCTCCTTTGGGCTCTGCCTCTGGATAAGGGCTGGCTGATATCTTCCTTAGCTAGGAAATGCCCCAAATCCCATTCAGCATGACACCTTCCATCCCTGGTGACCTCCTGGTAGGTTGTTTGTGAGGCAGGGAGAGCAGAGGAGCATATATTTGGTGGAAGAGCTCTTGGCCCAGTCAGTCATACAAGGCAAGTCTACATGTGCACATATAGAACAACCCCAGCAGAGCAGCAGTGCAGCTTGGAATATGACTTGTGCTTTCATGCTGATTAGTTTCAGCTACAAATCAGTATTTTTCTGTCCCTGCCTCTACTAGCCTCTTCCTCAAGAGCAGCCAGGATTGTGCTCAGATGTCTTCTGGGTATGAGCTATACATCAGCCTTTTCTGACTTGGGGCACAAACATCCATGTTACAGGACCAGCTCACACTCTCATATTCCCACTTCTACCTCATGCAATTAATTCTGCAGACTGTGTTAGCAAATTTAGGATGTCTGTAATCTTCTTTCTTTGTCTGTTAATCACAGGGTAGGGACCAGCTGTCAGTGGGAAACTGGCAAGGATTGTGTTAGTCGTTGCTTTCTGTGTAGCAGGACTGTATTCAAACAGTACTCATCCCTGTTGTTCTGGGAAGTGCTTTCATGCAAGGGATAACAAGCCTTGCAGGAGCTGAGCATCCACGTGAAAATTTTACATGGTATTTTCACAGCAACTTCTATAAAATACAGGTGAGAGTTCTAATTACTGAGTTAAGTTGAAGGATCTGCATTCTTCATGTGCCTGACTCTTCTTAGGATAATTTCTCTATCAGCATTTGTGAACAAAGGGTTTTAGCATTTTTCATTATTGCTACAGGTGTATTAGGGAATTTATAGGATTAAAATTCAGGATTATGCACTGTGTAAGATAATAAAGAAGGTAATTTAATTTTTGAAAGAAACTTCAAGTGCAACAGAGCTGCTAGGAAAATTCTACTGGTTTTCCTTAAGGCTTATTAGTGGAGTGATGTGAGGTTCTCTGTCAAATAAAGTAGAATGTAAACAGCATTTTTTAATTCTCACATTTTCAGGAGAAACCTAAGTTAACTGATATTACTGAGTTAAGTTATTAAGTAATTAAGTTATATTACTGAGCTTGAATTTTGAGCGATAGCTGCATATCCTCTGTCCTGCTTGCAAAAATGCTTGGAAAAAAATGAAACTGGGACAACATTAATGCGATATCATGGCCTGTCTCTTTGTGTATGTTTGGGCTGGGGACACTGCTTCCTAAAACTTGGGATAATTGGTGAATGGGATTCTGGTCACCTGAGCTTTCAGAGTCATCCGAGATAGGAGATAAGAATTGAAGAATGAGCTTTGATTGTCATCAACTTTCCATTGCAAGAGACTTGGAGATCCTACTTCATGAGGTCTTTTGCATAAGTTTCTGACAGTTCTCTGAACCTACATCTTGCTTATGTCCATATTCCACTAGGTTTTTAAATGAATCATTAATTTGGGACTAGTCTATTGGAGGGAATGGCTTCCTGAAATATACTTTGTGAATTTTCTATTTGATCAACAACAATTTTGCTTTATTTGTTCCTCCACCTCACAATGTAGCTATAATCTTGATGTGATTAGAGATCACCAGGCCTGCTTTAAATAAATGTGTATGTGAGGCTTTATTTCATTACAGGTAAGAACAAAAAGAGTTTGCAACAGATGTGACTGGTCCCCTGGAACTTCTGATTGAGGACAGCAGGTAGACTGAGGTGGGAGAACTGTGCAAAGGGCATTTCAAACCTTGTTCATAGTAACAGATAACTGCTCCAAAATGCAGCCCTCATCTCACTGCAAATGCTTACAGGGCATTGGCTGGCTGTGAGCACAGAACTCCACCAGCCAACCCACACCACACACTGGAAGGAAGGCAGTTGCAATACCTGGATCTTGGAGAGCCACCAGGCTTTGTGACTTCTTACTGTCACTTTCTTAAGGTAACAATGCATTTCATCTTTGAAGTCCGGTGACAGTGGCATTTACTACGTGCCTTCCCACAAGGTGATCCAGGTTCTATGGGTTCTTCTCTGCTGTAGCAGAGGTTGCTTTTCCTTTTCTCCTTTGCTCTAATTATTCCATTCCCATGCTTCCTGACCACTACCTGTGCTGCAGGGATAAGATGTCCTTGATAGCTGCTGGGGCTGTGTGCTTGATGCTCAGTGAAGATGAATCCACGCAGTGCTTCCTGTTATGCTCTTTAACAGATGACTGTGCTCAGCTACACATAGATGACTATAATATCTGAAAACCTGAGACTGACAGTCCCCCTTAGAAACTTCTGCTGGCAAATATGACCTCTGCAAGATGAAGCTGGGGCAAGATGGTAGGTGCAATGGGACATGGATAGGCAAAGTTTGTTTGTAGGGCTTAGGTTTTCCGCTGCCTGTTTCCTATGGAAGGCAGGAAGGAACCCCTTTCAAATTTCTGCCAGGTGTTTCCATTCACTTCAGCAAAGCTGCTCTGTTTTCTGCAAACAGCAAATTTGACCTGTGACAACTTCTCTTGTCAAAGCCTATGAGCACTTTTCATACAGCTGACGCTGTGCATGGGACCTTGACAAATATGTTACATATAGATGACTTGATCCAGCTCCACACGTCTTTGGCAATACTCTTGGTGGGTGGGAAATTGGTTAGTTCTGCAGTAAAGTGTGCTCTTCAAGACCTCAGTCACAGCTATGTTGTTTAAGCCTTTTTAATTTCAGCAGTCTCTGACAAGGATCTGCATTCCCTGCTTCATCTTGCTAGCTTGGTCCATGCTCATATGCAAGGACAGAGAAAAATGATATTGTGGTTCTGGTATTCATTGTCTTAGCTGTATTTGACCTATCTTGGCTTCTCCCAGTGTTTGGATTCAGGATGTGTCAAAGGGGCTGGATTAGCTCTGTATGAATGGAATCCAGTAAATTCTGGGGGCTGGAGAGAGGATTTGCTTCATGTCGTCATCTCCACCAGATGCCTCAGAAAAACTTCTGAAGACACCTGCTTTCCTTCTGTACTCAGATAACAGATTTCCTCTGTGTCCAGCACTCTTCTGGTGCTTGGGTGGTTTCCTGGAATCATCCTTCATTTACTCTTTTTCTGATCCATCCCATGGTGTAAACCTGAACAGATTTAGTAATTGATAGATGAACAGAAAGAAAGCAATTGAATGGGATGCAATTCCAATCGTGTAATTGACCCCAGGAGTGAAGTTTGATGGATTTTAAGGGAGAATCAAGAACATTAGTTGAATTACATCTGTGATATTCATCAGCCTTCTGGTGGCTGTTAGTTGCCATGTATACTCCACATGTAATTTTAGCTTTGCTGAATGATTCAGTGAAGAATTGTTGAGTCAGGGACGAATCTCCTGCTACTTTACACTGAGGCAGAGCTGTTATTACAGAATAGGCAGGTACCAAGTATGGACAGTGTTAGTTCAGGTGCAGTTCATAAAGAATAGTGCTGTGATTTTCTCTGACTGTGACTTATCTTTGTAGAAAACAATTGCTAAAGAAACAGTAAGCTGGTAATTTAGTATTTGGGGAGAGAATTTCTGGTGTGTTGGATAACTGTAAAGCAGAAGGCTTGGCAGAATAGCTCGAAGTGCATTTACAGTGGAGTCTCTTCTGTTGTTTAGAGGATGTGAGGGTGCGGTGGCATTCCTCTGGACATAGCCCTCTGCCTGGCACCAGAACATAAACTAGTGTAACAACTTAGCCCTTTCAGGATGGTCAAAGAGATACCAGACCTAACTGAGAACAGAAAACCATCCCAGAGGAGCCCAAAGTGCATTTGCAACCTTGGAGTCAAGTTCTGCCTGATATGTACTCGTGCCGCTCTGGCTGACTGGAATGAGAGGAGAATGTGTACCCAGATCTGGAAGAGAAAGGCTTTGCTCATCACTGGAGAGCTGCCACGTGTTTTCTGTGAGAGGCACCTGGCGCTGACTAGTCAGTTTGGGATGAGAGCTTGAGGGAGGCTGGGGACTTTGTTCTCCTGTGTAGCCTCCAAAACCTTACTTCCACTGTTCTTTTCTAGTGTCAGCAACTCCCGTTGTTAAGGGGTGAGATTGGTGTTGGCTTTTTCAAGGGGAGTATCCTGAAGGTGAAATTAAATTCTAGGGAGGAAGACTCCATTACACTAGAGCAAACCTGCAGTGGAGTGGGGCTAATTTAGTAAGCAAGGTTGTTGAAGTATTTCCCAGAAGACTGTGGAGACATCCAACCAGAAGTCACCTTTTCATGTTGTCTCAGTTTAAAAGAAAACTAAGATGTCTCTCTGGACTAGGAAAGGGGCCTCTTCCCAAAAAATCCACCAGAACCTCTGAAATTAAGAGACTTTAATCAGAATATGTATAGAAAAGGATAACAGTTCTTTACTACAAATACATACATATATATATAAAAAACCCCAGAACAAAACAAACAGCAACACCATAACCAAAAACTGTTAAACCAGTTAAGTCCTATCTCTGCCCCCTCAGTGCAGTTGTGTTTACAGGCAGAGGGAAGCCATGCCACGCCTCGGGAGGCAGAGGCCACAAAAGTCACTCACGAGCTCCAGCGAGGCACCGACAGGACCAGGGAGAGGTGCTGGTTCTGAAACACTCACGTGGGAATGACAGCCACCAGGCCGTGATAAAACCTTTTCTGTGGGCAGTGTAAAGACTCTCTCCCCATCCTTTGTCTGAAAACGTTGCGGGGTGGGGGTTTTAGCAGATTCTCTGCAGGTGGCANCTATCTCTGCCCCCTCAGTGCAGTTGTGTTTACAGGCAGAGGGAAGCCATGCCACGCCTCGGGAGGCAGAGGCCACAAAAGTCACTCACGAGCTCCAGCGAGGCACCGACAGGACCAGGGAGAGGTGCTGGTTCTGAAACACTCACGTGGGAATGACAGCCACCAGGCCGTGATAAAACCTTTTCTGTGGGCAGTGTAAAGACTCTCTCCCCATCCTTTGTCTGAAAACGTTGCGGGGTGGGGGTTTTAGCAGATTCTCTGCAGGTGGCATCTGCCCTCAAGGAGTCTGTAGCAAATCCAGGTCGTGGCAACTGCTCTCTCTTTGAAGAAACAGCACGGGCGAGCAGAGTTGGGGGGCCAAGCCAAGAGACCTCCCTCCAAGGGCTTCCAGCAGCNCAGGGAGAGGTGCTGGTTCTGAAACACTCACGTGGGAATGACAGCCACCAGGCCGTGATAAAACCTTTTCTGTGGGCAGTGTAAAGACTCTCTCCCCATCCTTTGTCTGAAAACGTTGCGGGGTGGGGGTTTTAGCAGATTCTCTGCAGGTGGCATCTGCCCTCAAGGAGTCTGTAGCAAATCCAGGTCGTGGCAACTGCTCTCTCTTTGAAGAAACAGCACGGGCGAGCAGAGTTGGGGGGCCAAGCCAAGAGACCTCCCTCCAAGGGCTTCCAGCAGCCCAGCAAACAGTGACTGGCACCCACACCATGGCCAGAGCCAGGGAGTGTGGCAGAAAAACCCAGAAAATGCTCTCCATCCCACCTCCCTTAGTCCTCCCCAGCCATTAAGTTGGAATGCAAAACTCTCAGCCATCCTTTGTTAGCTGATTCTAGGAGTTTGTAGTGGGGGCTCAGTTCCAGCTCCCAAACCTCTGTGTTGGTAAGGGAGAGAAAAAAAATTCCGTGAAAGATTTTGAAACTCTTAACTCCTGTGTAATGCAGCATTGACCACCTCATTTTACACAGAGTGTAGCAATACTGAGGCCCACACAAGTACAGAGAAGGACAGTCAACTGAACAAAGTTTAAAAGTTGTCCTTTTCCATGTGGAAGAAAGATGACTGATGGATGTAAAATCTTCAGTGATCTGTAGAAGGTGCCATGGTTAGGTAAGTTTCTTCATTTCCTAGCAAGCCAGCAAAAAGAAATCCTTTTGACACAACATGTGCTTTGTGAAAGACAGTGCTGCAAGGCACTGACTATAATAAAAATATAACTGATTTACAAAGCAATGAGAGACATTCCCAGCAGATAAGTCTATCAGTGCTGTTAGAGACAAAGCTGCAAATACTGTGTCTGGTTTGGGAAATTGCAAAGCCAGGAACTGCTTGAAGATTGCAG